>MINK01175318.1:6353-21471 GCA_001735545.1 Phormia regina
CAACTTAAAAACAGCAGCTTATTTTGTTGAAAAAAAATTAAAAAAAAAAAAAAAAATATGTTACATTGTTTAATTTTGCTTAAATAAATAGCTTGAAAGTAGGCAGTAGGTTTTTTTGAATAACACTTTGCATACTACATAAATATACAATAAAAAAAGACTTTTATTCTGAAATAAACTCACTAAAAAAATTATGCAGAAATATTTCAACAATTTTTTTTTTTAAATAGTGGACCATTTTGTCCCAAAACAATTTATATTGCATTTTTTTTAGCAATATAAATTGAAAGGGTAGAATTTTTCAAAAATGCATTTTAAAATAGCATTTGGTTTATGAATGCATTTTTGAATTGTGTTATTTTTTGTTAAATTACTTCATTTATAGTGGATATATTTTTCTCATATATGTATATGCTATTTAAAACATTAAAATTCTTTAAAAACTTTTGCAGATATTGAAGACATTACAATTTAAAATATGGAAAAATATTAAGAAGTGGGATATTTTCTTAATATTTTTTCCATGGCCTACATTGTTAGATTATAATTTTTGATATTAGCAAAGTTTTTTAAAAAAGTTCTTGCAGTTCTTGCTTTCTGTGCGTATAATTTTATTTTAATATATTACCTTAAAATTTTCGGATAAAATGATTTATAATAAATACAAAATACTTTTAATTATTTCATAATGTTCTTATATTTTTTATTAAAATAATTTACCATTTTAATAAAAAATATAAGAACATAAATTCGATTAAATATGTGAAAAAATATATATAAAAATAATAGTGTGACCATACTATTATTTTTAATAAAAATAATTTAAAGTAATAAAATTATTATAATTATGATGAAATTTTTTAAATTCATTTTTACTATTTTGCGTATATTTTCGAACATTCTAAAATAATATTTTTATACTAATTACTTTTTTTGTTTTGAAATTAAAAAAATATAATATATATATATATATAAAGAAAATGAGATAATTTGTCAAATCATGATTTTAGGCACATTGAAATGTAATGCAAAAAGAATTCAATTTTGACCCAATCTAACATAATTGCATATCCAAAATAATTTTCCAAGTTTAAGTTCTTTAACTGAATAGTTAAAAACCAACGTAGTTCAACGTTTACATACATTTATTTTTTTTTTTTTTTTTATTTTTTTGTGTTTAATGAAAGTTCATTAAAAATTGATTAACTTTTCTGTTTTGTATTGTTAATAAATTTTCAGAATGTGATTGATCACATGTTCTAAACGACTTATTTAGTATACACATATTTATGTATATTTTGAGCTCCAATTTAAATGAAATATTTTCAGATTCAATTTAATATTTTCAGCTTTTAAAAACAAACCAAAAAATAAAATAGCAGCAGTGAAGAAAAAAACGAAAATAAAAAATCGACACGCAAGATCGGTGATATAAAACAAAAACATTTTTTTGCTTAAAGGTCAAAATAAGACTTAACCTTGATTTGGTGAAAAATGTAATTTGATATAGCAAAGAAATGTTTTGTAATACGCCAGGGCTGTAATATTGCACCAAATTATTATGTATTTAGTTTAATGTAGAATAATATGTGTAAGTGTATGTATTTACATATTAAAAATTCAGCAAAAAAAAAAAGTAAAAATAAAAATAAGTCAACTCTCTTAACCACTTAAAACAAATATTTAAATATAATATATAATATTTTTTTTTAACTTCTATTACTATTACTACTACAACTACTACTACTATTAAAACTACTAACTAATTCTTAAATGCTCTTGTTAGCTTGTAGAGGCACTTATTATTAATAATATATACATTTTTTGTTTTCATTCTAAGAAAAATGTCCAAATGTGGCGTTGTCTTGCATTTCAAGAGAAGTTTACTTCGATTTGGCAATATATCAACCAACGTACGAGAACTTATCGTAGTTTCGTGTTGTATAAAAAACATATTGTTTGATATACGGGGCCCACTTGGACATTTACTTTCTTCAGTCAAACACATATATTGAATATCTACTTAAAAAAAAAAAAGAAAAAAAAATATATATATATATATATATATATATATATATATATATATATATATATATATATTAATATATATTAATATATATATGTATATATATATATATATATATATATATATATTATAATATTATATATATATAATATATATATATATATATAATATATATATATATTAATATATATATAATATTATATATAATATATAGTATATAATATTATATGTATATACTATAATATATATTATATATATATAATATTATTATATATATATATATATATACGGAAAGGAAAAAATCCTCACGTATGAAGTTTGCATGACAGCACTATTTTTGCAAATTGCATACGATGATTCAATAAAATAGTATTAAGATATTTTATGGAAAATTACCTTTATCAACGAAAAAAATAGTATAAAATAGACTTCATTTGATTAAATACTGCAGATTTGGTTTTGCAATATAAAAGACATAACAGTTTTGCACCATATTTATCACCTTGACATAAATATTTAACAACATACATACATACATATATATATAATATATATATAATATATATAATATATATATATATATATATATATATATAATATATATTATATAAATATATATATATATATATATAGTATATATATATATAGAAAATTAGGTGAAATTATGTATGTATGGTATGTATATATATGTATATATATATATATATTATAATAATATATATATATATATATAATATAATATATATATTATTATATATAATATATATATATATACATATCATATACATACATACATACATACATACATTACATAATTTCACCTATTTTCTACTTAAATTGATAACAAAAAAAATATCTATACATATTTAAATCTTTATCTGTACAAAATCTGTCAGCTGTTGTTTTAGGTTGTATTAGTTTATTTGTGTTAATTTTAAAATTCTATATAAATATTTCGCTCATTTGTTACACCTTTAATATGGATCAATCGTGGTTCAACCTATTTACATAAGTTAAATATATTTTCGGTGTAAGAGAGAACACCAGTCGTTATGAATATTTTTATTGATAAAATTTGATTTAAACATTAACAACAGCTACTAGAAACTATATTTTTCCAGTTATGACCCCGTTGTTGAAAATGAGGGATATATTTATATATTTATACTTTTTTCCTAGGATAGAGATGCGCAGACATAGTTGTTTTCACCAGATATTTCCATTGCAATAGATCACATCACATTGTACGAGTAGACATAATCATTGCACTTTCAATATCGTACAAATATCGCACCATAACTTTTTACACGACCATTTTTTATTTTATTTTTATCCGAACACGTGGGTATTATTATTTTTTAATATTGTTTTATTTATTTTTTATTTATATTTTCTTTGTTTTTTATTATAATTAATGTACATTTAAATTATACTGCACTTCCTAGTTTTTCAAACTGCAAGTACTGAGGTACATAATTTTTCTTTACTTAATATACGCTTGAGACATACATACATACATATATATTTTTTCTAGTTTAAAAAGATTTTTATTTCTTAACTTTGTCATATTATTCAGAGTGTCAAAAATATTGTTGTTTTCTAAAGTTATTGAAAAAATATGTATTTTTCTTCTTATATACTAAAAAGAAAACTATTATTATTATTATTATTTTTTTTTTTTAAGTAAAAAATAATAGCCTGTTTCTCCATGTCGAACGAAAGCGAACAATGAGTCGAACGACAAGTCAAAAGAAAACGTAAGGTTTTTCATATAAAATTGGGTTTCTGTATTTCGAACGATAAGAACAGAAAAATGTCAAATCAGCTCACTTGCCTATTTTGCTTTCGACGTGTATATTTTGGTTAAAAATAGAAAATAGCTTAGGGAGCACATGCTTAACAAGGACATTGGCAAAATGAATCCTTCAATCTATGTTTATGAGGAGTCACTGTACTTTTGTTGATTGATACCATGAAATGATGATTTTGTGTCTTAAAAACAATTAAAAAAAATATATATATAATTTTTAAATTATTTTAATTTATTTGTTTATTTACTGTTTGTTGTATATACGTAAAACGAATTTAGTAGTACTTTTAATATTTTAAAACGAAAGAAAGTAAATACTAGTTAGCTGAAAGAAAATAAAAGCAAAAACAATACGGAAGAGAAACGTAGATTCCATGCGTATTGAAGCGTAGTATAAATAAAGAAACCCAAATTGATTTTGAATTCGTCGAACTTGCTTTCGTTCGCTTTGTGATTTTCCTANNTTCGACAGAGAAACAGGCTATAAATAATTTCCAGTACTTATAGCCTATTTTTATAAAACGAAGCGAAAATTCGTTCTGAGAGTTTGTATTGAAAACAACAAATAAATTAGAATTTAGTTGTTGTTTATAATATAAAATTTCGAAATGTATTTTCGTTTCGTTTTACAGAATAAGAACCTTAGTTTAGATATTTACAATGCTTATCTCGAATTCATGACAATTATCAGTCGATAGTTATTATCATGTGACAATCATCACAACTTTTTTGTAGAAAAAAACATTTTTTTTAAGTCAGAATAGAAAATGTTTTCTTTTTGTCACAATTTTGTTTTACTATCACATTAAATTCGCTCGTCACTCGATCAAGAATAGAAATGTTAATAATATAATAAGCAGGGAAACCAAAATATGCAATAGCATGTTTTTTCCTGTACGTTAAATGAAGCCATTGACAAAATATTTATCCGTTTCATAAGAAATAAATCATTACGGCGTAGATTTGTTAGTGCATATTTTTGCATATTAGCATTGTTGGAGCATGTTTTGACATTTTAAGAATAATTTTTTATCTCATTAATTGAGAAGCATGTCTTGTAGCAACAAGATTGAAGATTGTGATTGAAGTCTATGTTGTAAAAACAATATTTTTCAATGAAAGCATATTGAGACTTAATCGCGAAAATGTCGAAAGTGCATTAAACAAAACTTTACAAGAAACAAATTTTCGTGATTGTATGAAAAAAGTCACTTACTATAATGAGATAATTGCTTTCGTTATAAATCTTAAGTGACACTTAACACGTCATTGAAATTTTTACAATTTTTACTGCATATTTAATGCGCATAAAAGCCATTTTTTAGAGCATATTGGGATTTACCTGAAATAAGTAATAAAATAACAAAAATAATAAGTAATAACATAAAAAGATCCAACCAACAACCAGTGTTTCCACTTCAAGTATAATTACACATATCATGTGTAATTTTGACTCTGTGTGTATTACATGTGTAATCCATGTGTAATTTGAAATTACTTGTAATATTTTCAAATATTTACTTTAAATTACTATTTGAAATTAAATATAATTATTTATACAAATGCCTGGGTAAATACTATTTAAATAATTTTTCGATCTTAGAGACCTAATAATGCTTTTTTTCAATGATTCAAGATATTAATACATTACCGAAATCTATACCGTTTCCCTTTAATACTTCACCAGTTTTACCTAATATAAATAGGTTCAAAATCTAAATATCTTTGACACTCTGACATATATATATATATATATTTTTTTTTTAGATATGCTTTTTATATGTATGTGTAGGTTAATCTAATACATATAAAAAATTTATTTTATGAACTTTTTAAACGTGCTTCTTGTACCTATTTCTACAAAAAAAAAAAAAATCTCACTCACATAATTTATATTTATTAATTATTTTATATATTTAACTACAATATAAATATTCATATAGATAATGTAATTGATGTAATGTTATTAGTTACAAACGAGTACATTACAATCTCACAAAAGAATGAAAAAATTATAAAATAAAATATAAACTAATTAGTCTGTCTATATGATGTAAAGACGTTAGGCGTTAAAGTGATAAGTGGACGTATGGATAAATTTTTAATTTATCGTGATATATCAATATATTTCACAGCTGAGACAATATTGGGACGACACAGTACAATAGAGATACGTTCAATACATTTGGGCGGACTATTTCATGCTGAGGAAGAGATTCAGATGACATCTACCATGCCAAATTTTGTTGGACAAATGCAAGGTTTTATATTCAATGGTCAAAGGTAAGTAGAAAACATTTTTTTGGAAGATTATGACCAGTTTAATGTAAATTTTTTATATATATATATATATTTTTTTTATTTAAGGTACATTGATATTGTGAAGTCATTGGGACCTGAGTTGTCGGCATTGCCAAGCGCTACTTTTAAGTTAACAGCACGATTTATAAATTCACCACCTGGAAATCCTTATCATTCAGCCACCTTCCGATCAAAACATTCATACGTGGGTTTACCTATGCTAAAAGCATATTCCACAATTTCGGTTGATTTTCGTTTTAAAACAGTAGAACCGAATGGATTATTACTTTATAATGGTGGTAGGCGTAATGATTTTGTGGCTGTCGAATTAGTAAACGGCCATATACATTACACATTTGACTTGGGAGATGGTCCAATAACAATGCGCGATAAAACACGAATACATATGAATGACAATCGATGGCATCAAGTTAGCATAAGAAGGCCAGGACCAAAAACACATACTCTCGCTGTCGATGAATCATTCGAGATTATTACGTTATCGGGAAATAGTATGCACTTGGAATTATCTGGTATTTTGTATATCGGCGGTGTTTTTAAGGACATGTATGCTAAGTTGCCAGCGTCGATATCATCTCGTTCTGGCTTTGAGGGTTGTATTTCTTCACTCGATTTGGGCGACACATCACCATCACTGACAAATGACGCTGTAGTACCGAGCTCGCTTGTTGTGTCCGGCTGTGAGGGCCCAACAAAATGTAGCCAAAATGCTTGTGCAAACAGAGGCGTTTGTGTGCAGCAGTGGAATGCGTACGCCTGCGAGTGTGATATGACTTCGTATACGGGTCCAACATGTTATGATGGTAAGTTTAGGCTTTAAAAAAATTAGCCCTAAAAACTGAAATATAACAATTTTGTATCACTTTTTTCACTAGAATCCATTGCTTATGAATTTGGCAATAATAAGGGCATCATTCAGTATACATTTCCGGAGAATGCTCAGGCTGATACCGAGGAGGATAATATAGCATTGGGTTTTATAACAACTAAATCAGATGCAGTACTATTGCGTATAGAAAGTTCGACAACACAGGATTACATGGAATTGGAAATTGTTGAGGGCAACATATTTATGGTATATAATATAGGGACAAGAGACTTGCCATTGGGAGAAATTGGAACGAAAGTTAATGACAATACATATCATGTTGTGCGATTTAGTCGACGAGGAGGAAACGCTACATTGCAATTGGATGATTACAATGTTCAAACTCTAACACCACAAGGTTCGAAACTATTTAAAATTATTATAATAATTTGTTCAACGAAACTGTTTTTGCTTTTTGTATTTAATTTTAACTCTTTTAGGCCACCAATCTACAATGTTCAATACTATGGCTAACATACAAGTCGGAGGGAAATATAGTCGTACCGGCCGCACTCGAATAGAAAGACCTTTTGCCGGTGTAATAACCGGTTTGTCGGTGAATAAGTTGCGTGTACTGGATTTGGCTGTGGAACGTGATCCCCATATAACCATACGAGGAGATGTTCAATTGGTAACTGGAGTATTAGATAGAAATGATCTGCAAAGAATGCAGCAGGTTAGGGATTTTATTTTTAAATAATTTGAAATCTCTTCAAACTTTTTCAAGTATTTTTCTCATCGTAACAAATTTTTGCTCTGTCGTATTTAACATTTAAGAAAAAAATCTTTCAAAACTCAATTCTATTTGTCGCTCAAGTCAATTGAGTTTCTGAACCATGTTTAAATGTATTCACAAACCAAAATTCTAACAAATATATTTGGGCAAAGCTGAACATGGTTCTTTAACTGTAAATGTGTCTGTCATAACAAATATTTAGAATTAAAATAATTGTGTATTTTGTGCTACAAAAGCATCGTTTTATTGTTTCTTTATTAAAATTGTATTTTAAGAAATTTTAAGAATTTTCCAAGATTAATTGCTTCATATAATACTTTTATATTTTTTTTTTTTTCAATATATTAAGCATATCAACATATATGTACATACTATATATTTATGTATAAATGTACATTCATTATATAATATTAATATTTAAAGAAAGCACTGTGCACTTGAAATTATTTTATAACTTTCTTTTATTATTATTTTTTATATTTTATATACCTATATATTAATTATTTTAAAATGTATCTCATATGCCTTCTCTTTTTGGATTAATATTAATATAATATTTTCTATATTTTTTGAAATTAAATAATGCACTTTTAATATAAAAAAACAAACAATGCACATTATATACATAATTACCGAATATTTTGAGTACTTATAAAGTACAAACAACATTTTGCATGCACTTACAATTACTTTAACACTTTACACGTACACACACATATATAAATTTAATTTGAAAAGCATTTCATGAGAATACAAATTATTCTTAAAATATCAAAACATGTTCTAAAAGAGTTAAATATCCCCCAAAAATATCAAAATATGCTATAATTATGAACTAAAAATTGTCATTTGTTATAAAACGCATAAATATTTTATCAATGCTTCCATTCAACGTATAAGAAAAAACATGCAATTCCATATTTTGGTTTACCTGCTTATGAGAGACCTGTAACAAATTGTAAAATTATACTTACATTAATTAATGTAAAACTTATGAATGGATATCATTAAGCCGACTCAGAAAATTATTCTATGCTATTAAGGTGGGTTTTCGACCAATACTTTCGGTTCTTGCAAATATCCATAATACTCTACCCACTTATAGTGTTGAGGGTTATAAAAACAAAGGCCCTGTCTTTTTATAAGTTAAAGCTTCAATATTCGAAACACTTTTGGTCAAATTTGTCCTGAATTGGTTTTATTTCCAATAAATATATTACATCTCCTCACATATACATATGTACATACACACATATTAAAAATAAATATTAAAAACACGAAAACATAACATCTAACACAATTCTATGGTATTTATATAACCAAATTCCAATTCCTTAAATTGTTTAAAATTCCACTTTTGATTTCTTTATTCTTTTTATTTTTTAACTAAGCAGACACCTGCTAGTGGTTATCCCGGTGCCATAGATGATTTAATTTTTTCCGGTGCTGGATCTGGTTGTCGTGGTGATGACGAAGATGAATGTACACCTCCATTTGAATCGAGTGGGGATGATCTAATTACTCCAGTTTATGTACCACCTACCAAGCAGACAACTATGACTCAAAGTGTACCGATAAAACAAATGGAACTGAACGGGCTTGCGACGATGAAGACTGCATTCATGGATCCGGAGATTATGGGGAAACCACTGAACAATTTACTTCTACAAGTACAGCAAAAGGTTCTGGTAAGTATTCAAAGAATATAAAGCCTCTTATTAAATTTCAAATAGTAATTTTATTCGAAAATTATGTAACTCTAAAATATATTTTTATAAAAAAATCTAGCTAATCGTTTGATATTTGATATTTTCCTATAAACGCACTTTAATGTTTGGGCCATTTTAGCATTATTAATAATGTGTGNNTTTGTCACACTCACAACCAAACAATTGTTTTTTTTTTTTTTTAGTGGCGTAATCTTTTATTTGTTAGGTTTTATTGTACGAAATTTTCTTC
Organism: Phormia regina; assembly: GCA_001735545.1. Taxonomy (NCBI): domain Eukaryota; kingdom Metazoa; phylum Arthropoda; class Insecta; order Diptera; family Calliphoridae; genus Phormia; species Phormia regina. The sequence goes on from MINK01175318.1 coordinate 16,075, forward strand.
ATTTTAATCTAAAATTATATTTATAAAACACGAATAATACTTTATAAATATTTTAAAAAATTATTCCTAAAATTTAATTCAATTTATATCATTTCGGTGATAAAGAAGCTCGAGATTGATAAAATTTATAATACCAATTGACTTCCTAAAAAGTACACTCGAAAATTATATCATAATTTTTGAAAATAATATCGTTAAATTTAAGCAGCTCGTTATCTTTGCAACATTTTTAAGAATTTGTACGTACATACATACATATATTGGATGAATATACAATATAATTTTTATTTGATCAATAATGAAAAAATAAAAATTTTAAATTTATTTTTTTGCCTAATGCTTTTCATTAGGTTTCGATGCAGATTACATAGTGCAAATAGGTTTTACATCTACAGTTAATTAAAATATCGTAATAATTTCGAAAAATGTTAAAAAGTATAATATGTATTAAATATTGTCGAAAACTCAAATAATTTCAAATAAATATTCTTGACTTTATTTTTTGTCCGTAACTGTATATGACTATGATTGTACGTTCTTATATGTATTTCATTAATTATAAATTATATAATTAATTATATTATTATTTGATTCTTTGAAAATAATAATAATAATAATAATAATAATAATAATAATAATAATAATAATAATAATAATAATTAGTTATAAAAATAATTCGAGAATGCATGGAAATAATCTGTTTTCATTCTACCAATGATTTTTGTTTTAAATTGTTACCTTCAGAACAAGTTCTGTGGAAGAGTTAGCTAGTCAGTACATATTTTATGGAACGGGTTTAGAACCAGTTCAGAAGGCATTTGTTAAATCTAGTGTATAATCCTAATAAAGTTCTACTACATGGGTGCCACAATTGGTTGTAACACTTCTAGTTCTAAGGATGTTTTAAAATAATCTGAAATGATTTTATGATTTTTCAGTTGTAGAACTAATAATTTTAAAAGATTTTAAATTTTTGCTTTGGTTGATTCGATTTATATATATAATTTTATACGAAATTATTTAGATATGTGTACAACTTGAAGGATGTTTTTAAAGTGGCAATAACTTTGGAAAATTCTTGAGAATTCCATTTTATATAGATATTTAATGATACAATTATTGTTTAGTGAAATATCTATGTTTTCTACATAATACTTTATATGAAAATCAAACGATTAAAATTTGTAATAGACCTCATAAAATAACCCCTAAGGGATTATTTTATAGCTCTGCGAACTGTAGCCCCAGGAAATTGTGACCTGTTTTTGTACGTGAGTGAATTTGCACCAAATTGGAATTAAATATTTCCCTATAAACATCAAATGAAAAAAAAAACATAAAAAAGTTTTATTTCTACTTTAGTGCGATTTTTCAACGATTTTTTGAAAAATTTTACTTTACAATATGTGTGCGGAAATTTGGCATTTATAAGGATAACGACCGCAAAAGAACTTTATGAAAGAATTTTCATTAAATTTTTAATTTTAAATTTTGTTAAAAATTATAAAATTTTGGACTTATTTGGACTAGGTACTAAATTCTTTTCGGGGCCACTCTATTAAACAAATTTTATTTTACTTGTTTTTAATAATGTATTTCATACCAAATATTTACATTGCACAGTGACGATAATGGTAAAATAAATACATAATCAACAAAAATATAGAATCATTTCTTAAATCTACCTTAGTATTAGTGTATGTATGTGCAGTAGGTTTATAGCTATTTTAGGACTTTAAAATACCATAGCACTAATATTGTGTAAAATGAATTTATAACAAAGACGACAAATCAAAACAGTTAAAAGTTTTGTAACAATTGGTACCCTCATCTCATTTAACGATCGCGATTGATATCATATGGCCTTTATTATTTATTCAATGCTATATAAGACCTGGTTATTGTTTTTTCGATATTTGCAAAATTGCAAAAAGTTTAATATACAGTCTTGTTTTCAAAAATCTTTAAAATTTAATAACATTTTTTGTTTGTTAAAAGAAAAATAATACAGATATGAGTAATATTGTTAATAATTATATGTTGGAATAGTACACTTACTTTTATGTAAGATATCAAGACGAATATATATCTGAATCCGTCTCCTTTCATCAAATTTCGAGAAATAAGGGTATTTTCACTTATTATTGTATTTTCATGAACGATCGATTTTAGAATAAATTATGACAAAACTTTACTATTTTTTTTTTTTTTTTTACTTTTTAAATACACATTATAAATTTTTTTTTTTCTGAAATAAATGAATGATATAATCCACAATTATCATATAATTTTTTTTTTTTTCAAAATCGAAAAAAAGAAGTCATAAATATTTTTCGTATTTCAAAAAAAAAAAAAAAATACATACCCATGATGAGTTTAAAAGTAACAGTAAAATGTTATTAAATTTATGTTTAAGGATTATTGATTCTTCTCATATACACAACAAAAATTGCATGCTGAGTACAAAAAACACTAGCAACAAAGAACGTAGAAAAAAAAACACAACAATGCATTAAAATTTTAAATAGTCGATCCTTAATAGAAATTACTAATTTTTTTTTTTTTTTATAATAAACCAGTACTCAGCCATTGGTTCCTTTTTATGAAGTTCATTGTGTTAGCACTAGACAAACAATTTGACAAATTTTAGATTATCCAAATCATTGTATTTAATAAATACAGAGGAAGAATTCAAAACAGTGTTAAGATTTTTATTGGAATTTATAAATATATTGAAATTATGGTACTTTTTCTTTGTTTAATTAAACATATTTTTCCGTTAGGAATTTGCTTTTGTTTATTTGTTATACATAGAAATCAGAGAAATATTAATTCTATTTTAGATATGAGCAAAGTAAATTCTCTAAATGTATTTTATTTCTATTCAAAATTCTATAAGGATACTCTGATTACAGTATATTGGTATATGGATGTTAAATATGTTTACTTAAAAGCTTTAATTGCATTTAAAGAATGCATATGTATTTTTTACAATTTAGTTTTAACATTTCTATGCCCAAACATCCCTAATATGCTTTTTCATCCTTCATGGCATTAATTAAAATAAAATCGCTACTCATTCATGTCAGCCATGGACACAACCACAAAATGCTAAAATTTAAAAAGAAAGTGTAGCATTACAGTTGGACTTGTTTATTTCAGAAATTAAATCCTGCTTCATAGTACTGACTGTGATTATGCACCGGCTGCTCTGTAAAGCGTACTGAAATAAAAACTAAACTAAAAGCACTTGTAATATAATATACACATAAAACACCAAAAAAAAAAAAAAAAAAAAAAAAAATTAATACAATATAGTATGTATAATGTATGATTATGCACCGGCTGCTCTGTAAAGCGTACTGAAATAAAAACTAAACTAAAAGCACTTGTAATATAATATACACATAAAACACCAAAAAAAAAAAAAAAAAAAACAACGAAAAAACAATATTAAACCGAACCACCAATTACAACTTTACAACTAATCATATCCATGTATATATCTGTATGTTCATTAGGGTTGAAAATGTTCCCAATCAACTTTTAAAGGCACTCCATGTGTTATTAAAAAGTTATAAGTAAAGGGACATTAGTTCCTTTATTTATAAAGAAATATTGTCAACTTTTTTTTTTTTTTTTTTTTTGACAACTCAAGTGAACATACGTATCTGGATGTTAAGTGTTAATGAATAAAATAGAAAAAATTAGTACTTTGTGTATTTATGTTTATTTGAAGAATATTAGATTGATGTATGAATAGAAGCATTAAGTAAAAGTTCCTGGATTTATATGAAACGGATTAGGTAGATTAAAGAAATAAAGCTAAATATATATATTGATAACAATTAACAATTATTTCAAGTATATATTTAATCAATACGCGTAAATACATATGTACCTTCTACTAATATAGTATCTACAATAATACGTATATGTTGTATATAAAATGGATTTGTGTTCTTAGTTTTTAATTAAAAATGATATAAAAAATATACATACATGTGTGTAAGTATATGCATATAAAGTGAAATAAAAATTTTAAGAAAAATCATGTGTAAATATTTATAAAAATAATTAAACATTTACATACATATTACATTATTGTTCTCTATATATTTTATTTTCCTTTAAGCTTTTTTCTTTCTTTTACAAAACTTGTTATTTGTTTATTGTTAATTATTATTAAGATTTGTGCTGAATATCTATGTATTTATTTCTAAAAATTTTAAACAAATTCTATATACGATCTATAGCATCTATACACACACACACATTAATACATATCGTTAAAATTGCATATTAAAATGAAATAAAAAATTATAAAAATAAAAATTACAAAAAAAAAATATATATATAAAGTTATATATTATTATTATTACTATGATATTATTTTATTTTTTCTGGGTTAAGGTATTTTTGGAAATCTCTAAAAAAAAGTGATGGATAAATGAATCATTTTTTATACACGGACGAAGACTTTTGAAATATTTTTTCAAGTTTTTTAATAATGATTTTCATAGCCTTAGTTCCCAAAATCGAAACGCCAAAATAACAAAAAATTTGCTGATAAAATCGTCTCCATCCGTAAAATGTACAGTAAAACCCGAAAGCACACGAACTCGTCTCATTTTTAAGAAACTCGTAGGTCGTCCTTATTTGAAAACTCTGTATTAACATGTTTAAATAGAACCTAACCTGAATACATTTTTGTTATGTTGAAGAAGTTTTTACATATTACTAAAAAATGTATGTATATGTATTATTACGTTTATACGCGCGATTATTGCAAATAAAAATAACTTGCAAATAAATAATTCACTGTTTATGCGCAAATTGCACAAAGAAATGTATTTCCTTATTTGTCGTGCCAGATGGGATAAATAAAAATATTATCATCTATAATACTATGAACGTAAAAGAAAGTGGCATCGCTATATTTGCAATTAGCATCACTAATCACGATTATTTTTTGTGAGTTCCTAACTTACAAATTTAGTACTAACTCACTGTTTATACAGCAAAATTTCCATATCGAAATATTTTTAATTGCGAGTAAATGGTGCGTATAAACGGGATAATAGTATGTTGCTCTTAGTTTATGATCACCTGAACCATATTTTTTCTCTGCGAGTATAGTTAACTTTTGAAACATAGTAAATTTTCTAAAGCTTTGCTATTTATAGTAAATTTTCTAAAGGTTTTCCATTTATAGTAAATTTTCTAAATGTTTGCTATTTATAGTAAATTTTCTAAATGTTTGCTATTTATAGTAAATTTTCTAAAGGTTTGCTATTTATAGTAAATGTTCTAAAGGTTTTCTATTTATAATAAATTTTCTAAAGGTTTGCTATTTAAAGTAAATTTTCTAAAGGTTTGCTATTTAAAGTAAANTTT
>MINK01175319.1:0-12152 GCA_001735545.1 Phormia regina
TAAAACTATACTAAATACATATTAAATAATTTCTATTTCATTTTACTTTGAAAAAAAAAATTAAAACCAACAACTATTTAATATAAAAAGTTTACACTCAGACCAATAAAAGAAACTACATAAAAACCCATTTAAATATAAAACAACTTTTTAAAACTCTCGCTCTTTCTCTGGAAAACTTCTAGTTATAAAAACAGAAGGAAAAAAACAGAAAAAATAAAATGTAGAAAAATATAAAACACATTGAACTTTCCATTTACCACTTGAATGGAACTTTAAATAAAGTTAAAATATAAACAAATGTAATACAAAGAATTGACAAACAACTTGTCATTGACATGATTATGAGAAAAAAAAAAGAACCAAAGAGAGTTCAAAAACATTGAGAAAACTAAAAGGAAACTCTATAAGGACATTACAAAACTAACTACTGAAAATAGTAGAAAAAATATACACATACATACACCAAGAATACTTGGGTAATATTTGCCATAAAAATAAAACTAGAAACCAACTACAATTGTAAAAACTCTTGTATGACACGAAACCACTTTTAAATGATAAAAGTACTTAGATAAAACACAAACACACACACATACATTAGGCTATATATTTTTAGAGATAGAGAGCAAAAAGTAAGAAGAAGGAAAAACCAAATCACAACAAAATCTTTGAAGCAAATAAAAACTGAATGTGCTGCTTGAAACATTGAAGTCATAGATGAAATAGAATGAAAAAAGAAACTTTAGAAATCTGGAGTTATTTGCTCTTAAACACAATCAAAACCAAAATAAAAAAATATAAAAATCTCAGCTTTGAAAAATGTTTGCCAAAGTTTTTCAAAAAAATTTAGAAAGAAGAAAAAAAATTTTTTTTAAGAAAAATCTTACTCAAAGCATATAGAACCAAGAAAAACCATATAGTGTTTTTTTCCTAAGAATTTTTCCATTTCAGCAAGAGTTTAAATAAAGTTTTTAAACAATTTCGTTAGCAGTGTATGTGACAAAGAGTTTAAAGCCACTAAATTTGAAAAAAAGAAAAGTATTTACAAATCAAAGTCAGGCAAATAATTTAAATGACACTTAAATTCTTTTAAAACTTTTTCACAATATCTTCTAACTTTAATATGTCAGAAATTATATTGTACTCTTTTTAACAACTCCTAAAAGCTTCACATATTTTTACAATTTATTGTAAGCCTTTAAGTATGCTTTAGCTTTTGTGGAGTATAATCGAAATACTATTTTGCATGTTACGAGAAACTTAAGAGTATAAAAATAAATAAAAACAAACTATTTCATATTTTATTGTTATATTTTTTTATTTATATTTTAGTATTGTTTTTAAAAAAATGTATTCAAACTTATTTTAACTATAAAAATTGTATGCATTTGACATGTTTGTGAAAAAAACATTTTAAATCACTGGGTTTATAGGTTAAGTGTTAGATAATGCCTAAAACCATGCAATGAAAATATTAAACAAATGTATTTGTATATTTGAAAAGTAGATAAAAAGTTAAGCAACCAAAAGTATGCTACAGAATATTAAAAAAATAAATAAATTTAAAATAACTGTTGTAGGAAATATTTAAAAAAAATGTTAATACGCATTTATTTCATAATTTTTAATTCAAAGAATTTTATTTTTTAAATTTCCTATTGATATAAATTTTTATTAGTTTTTGTTTCAAACAAAAATTTGTCCAAAAATTTATTTTATTTAAAGAAAATTTTCCAAAAATTTTAAATTATTAGAAAATTTAAAAAATTTATTATAGAGAAATTGAATACAAAATAGTTATTCATAGAATACAAATTTGCCTTTAGAAATAAATTTTATATAAATTTCCTAAGAATTTTTTATATAAAAAATTATATTTTAAAATTCGTACTCAATTTTAAAAAACTAGACTATTTTCTAAAAAAAAAAAAATGTTATTTTAAAAAAAAATCTTGCTTCATTTCCTGTTGTTTATTAAAACCTCATTAATTTTGTTTTTCTTTTGCCTAAATCAATAATAAAAAAACTATTGATTTCCTTTTAATATTTCCAGCCCAAAAGTATGCTGTAGCATAATTTATCTCACTGAACTGAACTAAAAATTTGCAAAACTATTTTTAAATGAAAATTTCATTTAGTTTATTATTTTTCCACTAACAAATACCTCAAGCTATGTCAATCAAAATTTTTCAAATAAATGAAGCCTAAATGTAGGCAGAAGTTTTCGTTTACTGTGCTCTACTAGATAAAAAAAAATAATTTAATGAAAACGTTTAGTTTATGCAAAATTTAAGCTGACATTTATAAATATTTGTGGAGGCATAATAAAATTTTTAAATTGTATAAATTTTTGGCTAAAAGTTTTGCCAGCTTAATGGCAATAATAAAAATAAATGTTAGAATAAATATTGAAAATATTATTCTCTTATGGCATAAATTAAATATTTATTTAATAAAAATTTATATAATAATGAATAAATATTTTGCTCAGAGTTTTAATTAAAAAGGAAAACATATAAAAGTTTAAATATTTGATGTAGAAAAAGTTGTGCATTAAAAATAGTTGCCAATAGTAATTTTAATTCTGTTTTGTTAAAGCAGACTTTAAGGGGCTTAACATTAATAAAAAATACATTAAAATCTTTGTTATTATTTTATTTTCAAACATTTTGTTATATTTTAAATAGTTTAAATTTCACAAACATTTTTGTCTCCTTTAAATATGCTGCACTTCTCTAATTATTTAGTTTCCCCTAAAGTATGCTTTCATTAAATAAAACTCATTATTTTGTTTTATTTGTTAAACAATTAGCCTAAATTTATTCTCTTAAATAAACAAACTTTATTCATTATGAATCTTTTTTTCCTTAAGTTTTTTTTTTTGAATCTTAAGATTTTTAAATAAAACAATTTAAAAGTTTAGCTAATGGCTTTTTTCATTTTTCCTCCTGCTCTAAACTAATTGCAGTTTGTATTTTATATTTAATTTGTTTTATTATATAAGCCTAAACTATAAACTTTACATAATTTTCTTGCTAATTTAAAAATATCTACAAAAAAAGTTGTATTCATTAAAAGGAAGAGAAAAATAAAATAAATAAAAAATAAAGTTTTATTAAGAAAGAAGAAGTTTTCTCTAAGGTCCAGTCCAGTTCTTCTGTTACATTTTCTTCCTTTAAGTGTGAATATAGAATTCAATTAAAAATTAACATTTTAATGGCAAATTATTTAAAACTTTTTTTCTAAAACCTCCCACAGTTTTATTAGATAGATTTCTTATTACTTCTTTTTTAAAGCGTTTTAACTTTATTTAAAGTAAAGTATACTTTTAGGTGTATTTTTTTTAATTTTACTTTACATTTTTCAAATTTCCCTTTTTCTTATTTTTATTCCTTATATTCTTTTTAATGAAGTTATTAGTTAGTTCTGTTAGTTTATTATTAACATTATTAAAACATTTGAAAAAATCTTAAGTTATTTAAGCCTGAAATTATGCAAATAATTTGTTATGAATGTTTAAGTGTTAGGGAGTAATTATTGGGGTAATTTTTCTTATTTTCTTTTCTTCCCTATTTTATTTTCTATAGGTTCTTCTTCAAAAAAATAAGAGAAAACCTTATAAAAAGTAATTAAAATTAGGTCATTAAAACAAATTGCAAATAATTATAATGATGATGTAGGAGTATAAAACTCTAAAACGAAAGTGGCTTCCAACATAATGTCTTTATTAATTACGGGCTTCCTTTTAGGCTGGAGCTGAAAGGAAATAAGAAAAAAATATAATTTTTAATTAATTTTATATAAGAAAATGAAAAAAAAAAATGAATCGAAAAAAGTTTATAAAAGAAACTACGCAAAAAATTATATTGACATTTTAGAGTACTTTTAGGCGCTAAATAAAGTGTTAACAAAATATAACATTCTATCAACCTCGTTTAACAATTTTAAACAAAAAAATGTTGTGTTTTCAAATCAAATAAATTTTAAATTTCAATTCCGAAATTTCTTTTGACATTTTTTAAATTTATTGACGAGAATGTTTTTAAATTTTAACATTTTAATAAATCTAATGGTATGATTTATATAACAATCATGCAAATATATTTTTACTTAAAAAATAAATACCCGAATATTTTACAAAAATCTCATAAGGGGAAGTTTTTAAATTGAATTTCTTTTTTAATTAAAAACATATTTTCATATTCTTTTTAATTTAAAAAAATGCCCTTATTTATGATACTTTGCACAAAAACTTTACAAAAATCTCCTTTATAGGGAAGTGTCAAATATAAGTGAAAAAGAGTTAGCCTGGGTTCACACACAACAATTTTTCTTGCAGCAATTCTGAGTTTATAGGAGAGGAAATACTAAAATTTTTCATTCTCCTCTTTACCTCTCTCGTCTACAAAGTTAGAATTGCGGCAAGAAAAATTTCTGTATGTGAACCCCGACTTATATTAATTAAAAACTTTTTAAGCAATTTAAATTATACAATTTAGTGAAAAAATAACTCCCAAATTCTTCCCAATTTCTGATTCTTATGTAAAATCCTCAAAGGGGGAAGTTTTAAAACCTTCTAAAAAATTGTTGAGCGAAAAATTTGCTTAAAATGTTTAATTTTTATTATAAATACCTTAAAAATTAATAATAATACTTTTTATTCTTTAAGAAATGTTTTAAAATTTTAAGAAATCTGTATTCCCAGTTATTTTTAAAAAATCTCTTTGACGGGACAATTTGAAAAGGGCACAAACATATATCATTTTTAAGAAAAAAAAATTGCTTAGGATATACTAGTTTAATAAAATTCTTGAAATTTTCTCTTTAAAATTTCATTCCTAGAATATTTTCTAAAATCTCCTAAGTAGGGAAATCTTATAAATTTTAATATTTTTATGAATTTTTTATATTAGAAATATCTTAAAAATTTATAATAATATTTTTTCTTTAAGAAAAGTTTTAAACATAAATAAAGATCATATTTTTTAAATTTGAATTCCCAGTTATTGTCTAAAAATCTCTTTGGTGGGGAATATTTTAATAGGCATAAACATATATAATTTTTAAGAAAAACTTGCTTTAAATAATCAAATTAATAAAATTCATGAAATTTTCCCTTAAAAATTTTATTCCTAAAATTTTTTATCAAAATCTCCTAAGTGGGTAAATCTTATAAATATTAATATTTTAAAAAATTTTAATTGAAATTATTTTTTTATTTGTTTTAAGAAATGTTTTAAACTTAAATTAAGATTACCTTTAAAAAAAAAAAAAATTAAGTCCCAATTGTTTACTAAAAATCGCTTTGGTGGGGAAGTTTTAAAAAGGCATAAATATATATCATATTTAAGAAAAACTTGCTTTAAATAATCAAATTAATAAAATTTTCCTTTTTCTATTTTCATTTTTTTACTCCTAAATTTTTTTTCCAAAATCTCCTATGTGGGAAAATCTTACAAATATTAATATTTTTACACATTTTTATTAGAAAAGTTTTAAAAAAATTGTTATTAAATTTTTTCTTTAATAAATATTTTAAAAGTATATTAAGATACTTTTTCTCCTTAAAAAAGTTAAATTCCCAGTTATTATCTAAAAACCTCCTTGGCTGGGCAGTCTGAAAAAATTTATAAAAAAGTATAATTTTTAAGGAAAACTTACTTCAAATATTTCAAATTAATAAAAATCTAAAAAATTGTCCTCTTTCAAATTTTATTCCTAATTTTTATCTTAATCTGCTAAGTGGGGAAATCATAAAATATTAATATTTCTACAAATTTTTATTTAAAATATCTTAAAAATTAAAAAAAAAGAAATTAAGAAATATATAAAAATTAAATAACGAGCAATCCTCCTTAAAGAAAAAAAATAAATAATTCCCAAATATTTTTAAAAAATTACCTTGAAAACATGAATAAAAAAATGACAACAATTTCTCTTAAAGAAATATTTTATTCAAATAGGATTAAACGTCACATTTTAATAAAGGACTGACTGAGGAAAAATTGAAAAATTATTTAACAAAAAGAAATTCCCAAAACTTTTTTCAAAAGTCCCCAGAACGGGGAAATGTAAAAAATAAAAAAAATGGAATTTTATAAAACGTGATTTCTTAAATTATGAAATTTTTTAAATATTTTTTCCACAAAACAATACAAAAAATAGTTATTAATTGGGAAAATTAATTAAAAATCCCAATTTTTTCCCAAAATCCCAAAACGGGGAAATTTTTAAAAATGGTTCATTTTGTAAAAATTATGACAATATATACATTTCAGTTTTACAAATCTGGTAAATAATTATATTAACTATATTTCTCTGCTTTTTAAATTAATCCTATTAATGGAATTTAAGGATTTTCCTTTTTGTTCTACAAATAATTACTTTAAAATGTGTTTGACTTTTCGTTTATTTATTTTTTTCTCTTATACGTTAATTACAAGTGTTGAAATCAATTAACTTTACCAAAAACCATTGCATACTTAACGGCTTGTTTATTTGTTTTAAATAATTGACAAACTTGTTTAAAAAAAAGGATTTAGAAAATTTACAAAATAAAGCAAACTGAAATTTTCATTTCAATTTTTTAATAGAGAAAAAATTCAAAAACCTAAATTTCATTTAAAACAAACAACCCTTTTTTTCTTGGAATAAAAAAAGAAAATAAAATTGACTTAACACCACCACCAAAAATATAAGGGACTAAAAGAAAAATATAAGCGAAAGAAATGAAGAAAAAAAATTAAACAAATTACTTGGTCAAAAAGCCAGAATTCAACACTTTTACATGTAACAGCAAAATACTTAAAAAAGGAGAAACAAATAAAAGAAAAAACTATGAAAAAATATTAAAAGTCTTTTGCATTGGCAAACTCCGTGAAAAGAGAAATATGGAAACAAACAGATGGACGAATGGATAGATGGATGGATGGATGGTTGGCTGGACAGAAAAAGCCATTAACTTTTATAACTCATAACTACAGCGTTGAAGTGGTTACTATTTATTTGAGTGTAAGTGTATATGTTTTTCTGTTTCTTCTGCCTTATGCGCTTTATATGAGATTTTGGGTAGGAAGAGAAAAAAAATATATAAAAACAAATGAAGATTTATGAAAACAATTAATTTAATGAAAAGAATTGAAGGCTGAAATAATACAATATAAAGTGTTTTCTTTTTAGTTTTTTGAAATGAAATTTGTTCAAGTGTTAAAATGTTAAATTTTTTGTTTACTCTAGCCAGAAACCTTTTAACTTTTAGTGTTGCTTTTAAAACACTTTAAAAATACTACAAAACTCTGAAATCCCCCTCTCAACTCCACCCGCCCAAAAAAAAGCAGAGCATAACAAAAATGTGGCTGCCTAAAAATATGCAACCAAAATGGCTGATGCTGTTTGTCTAAACAAAAGTGTTAAAAATAATGATGATGACTACGATGATGATTGCAAAACAACTATAGAAAATAATAATTTAACCATAAAACCCTTCGACGATAACCAGCAGCATACAGCAACAGTTTCATCTGTAGAACAACAGCAAACACACCTTGATAGCACTTTGAAATCCTCCATTTACGATTGGGATTCACCAAGTTCGTTTACAGGCACTGTCAAAAGAAGACCACATACAATTGCCAACTTTGAGTGCATACAAACAAAAACTCAAACCGCTGTTAGACAGGACAAGACAACAGACAATGAAACCATTGAAATTACCACAAACAATAATGTTGTGTTAGCTAAATGTCAAAACAAAAGCATATCATCATCAGGCTCAAACAAATATCCGACAACAGTAAACGCAGCAGCAGGTCATATAAGCCGTCAAAGTATTCATAACCTAAAAGCAAATAGAAAATCATTGCCTACAAATATGCAAAAATCTTCACGTTCTAACCTTAGCAGCAGTAGTAGTAGCAATACAAGCGGTAACAAAGAGAAGCCACAAAAATTACGTTTAAATAAAACTTCAGATCGTAATGCCAACTCTACCTCAAATTCACCCACCCATAACTCCTCAGGCTCTTCCTCTACGACAGCCCAGGGGGGTACCATACGCAAGTCTTCGAATAAAAGATCTAAATATTCTTCTCATGACAGTCGTACTGCAGGAGTTTCTTTATATCAAGATGAAAATTATATGGAATTTGAATTTTTTGAAAGGGAAATACCCAATAGAGAAATTCCTCAATTTACCGAACTTTTTCGTGATTTTCCGGTGAGCTATGAGACCACCACTTTGGCCTTACAATCTTCCACACTGCCCGCCAAGCCGCCACCTTATAGGGACCCACCTCCACCTACGCCTCCTCCTTTATCTCAGTTACCCTCACGGAATCTGAGAAATAATGAAAATACTCAATCCTGCCCTTCGACTCCCTTTAGAGGTAAAGTGGTTTTAAGTAAAAAGGAACGCAAAGAACTTAGCAAACTTAATAAATTGCAAGATAACAATTGTTCCAATTCCACTTCTAATATAAGTAGGTTTGTATGCCAATGATTCACCTGCTGTTAGTCAAACATCTAGTCCCTATAAAGGTCGGGTTACGGAATTGAAAAATTGTATAGCTCGCATAAATTCTAAAGGTTTATTTGCCTCTTTGCATCGTAATTCTCAGAAATCTTTAAATAATCAAACACAAAATCAAGAAGAACAAACGAATTCTTCCAATGAAATATCACCACCTCCACCAGCTCCTGATAGCAGTCCGCCGGGATCAAATGCCTCTAATAACAATGATGCTGATTATACGGAAAAACTTAAAAATCTACCAGTACGACAAAGAAAAGCTCACACTTCTCACATGGACAACTATTGTCTCTTTGATCCCATGGATTTTGTTAATGAAAAGGCTTTGAGAAGGAGAACTCACGAATCTTTAAATATGGATTTACCTTTGCCACAACAGCAGCAGGGTTTGCGTGATCCCCTATTCAGCTCCCGGCAAAATTTAGATTTTAGTGAAGAAGAACTAGTGCCCGAAGTAATATATGATGAAGAAAAAGAACCTGAGGATGAGGAAATAGAAGTGGAGGTACAACGCAATTTCGATCATCATAATTATTTTGTTATAGATCCAGAAGATTTTGAAGAAGAACCTCAAATGGATATAGGCATACCTAATCCTTATACAAATGAACAATTAGTACAAGCCAATCTTATAGCTCATACCCAACATACTTATGCCAATAATCCTGCAGAATTTAAAACCTCCGAGTCTTTGGAAAAACTATTAAATGCCTTTGACACGGCCTCTTCCATGAGTAACAGTCAGGAGAGCAAAGATACTAATACTCACTCCACTACTACTACAACTAACAATACTTCTACCGCTTTAGTGGAATCTTCTACTTCTACAAATTCGAATACTTCCTCAAATTCGAATACCTCTTCACAAACCACCCTACAAAGAGCCAAGAAAAGATTGACTTTTCGTAATCTCTCACCATTTCGTTCCCATAAGAGTGATAAAGACAAATCGTCACATAGTGATCAGCCTAAGCAGGAGAGAGCCATGTCAGAATTGGTTACCTCAGAGCATATGTTTCATTTGCAACGTATGCTTTTGAGTGCAGATAATGTGTTAAATGATACGCGTCCTATTAATGAAAATATCGAATTAAATTATGTTTTATTTAATCCGGGACCGGTACCTAGTCGTAATGTACAATATAAAATACGTAAACCGCGTCCTTTATCGACCCATAGTGATGCAGATAGTGGATTTTTAAGTCCCTGCTCCCCAGATGAATTTACAGCAATGAAATTTAATCCCGCTTTATTGGTGCTGCAACAATGTGATAGTGTTCAAGGATATATTGAGGTGAGTTTTGTACTAAGAATTGTTTTAATTTTCTTTGAATTTTTATACACCAATAGTTTTAATTACTTGAAATAGGGTGGTAAGATAGAAATAATAGTGTGTTGTATATCGATTATAATTATTTGGCTTAAATTTTGAAATAGCAAAATAAATTTTCCAACACCTTTAGGATGATAAAAATATTTATATTATAAAATTAGATTAAATATTTTTGGGTTTAAAATTCGAACCAAAAAAATAAATCTACTTATCAACCTCCAATCATTATTTTTCATCATTCTTTGTATTTTCCTTATGTCGCAGTTTAATTCACCACACCATTTACCATTTTTTTAATTTCCTTGTTTTATCTTTGATTTTTCAAAGCTATTGACTATGACACTTTTATTCATCACCCCTTTTTAAAGGCAAATTTTTTACAAACCCTTTCCTTGTTAGCACAACATTTTGTTTTCACCAGACCTTTAACCAACTTTTTCCACGATTAATTTTCACCACTCTTTTTTCTTAGCAATTCTTTTTCCAATACAATTTATTTTAACTTTTTTTTACAATACATATTATCAATTTCCCTTCTTCATTACTGATTTTCACTAAACTTTTTTCACCACCAATATTTTCACCATAATCTTTTCAAATCGACTCTTCTCACCTCAACTTATTTCATCAAACTTGTTTTAACCACAGCTTTATCCACCACATCTATTTTTCACCACAAATTTTTTACTACACCTATTTTCAATACATCGTTATTATTTCACAATTTTACTTTTTTCACTATAATTCTATTCACCACACTTCTTAAAATCACTTTCTAATTTTTCACCACCATTTTTCTCAAATATTTTTATATAAAAAAAAGAACTTCTGACCAAAATACTTCTTCTCCCTTTTATTTTCTTACAACATATTCTATTTCATTCACATTTAGCTAGTCTAATCACTTGATCACTTATCGGCATTAATATTATTTCTCTTAACTAAACTTATCATAAAATAATAACTTCCACTTAAAAAAAAATCTTTTTAAGCTTCTAGTTAAAAACTGAACCCCCCTCCTACCACTCATAGACGGGTCACTTGCCTTTTAAGTTTGACATTAAAAAATTGTTAATATAATTTTTTTCGAAAAAAATATTTTATCTTTATTCCCTAATGATTGTCAAAAAGGAAAAACTTATCAATATCTGCATATTCTTTTATGACCCATCACCATTATAATCTTAATGCCTTAATTTAAGATTCTAAACAAAAACTCAAGATTTAAACTAAAAGATATCCAAACCAAAAGAAGAAGGGTAAAACATCACACAAATAATACACCACATAAGCCATATAAAACACATAGAGTCCTGGCAAAAAAGAATGGGCAGATTATCTTAAAAACATCTTGTTACCAAACTTAAGCAGCTTAAGTAACATTCTCCTTATAACACACGTTCTGTGGCACACTAGTAGCTTTATTCTCAACAAGCTTTTGTTGCATAAACAACAACCAATATGAAAGTACATAGTTGTGTAGAAAGTGTCCTTTATAATCATTTTTATCAATAAATTATTATAACCCATGAAAATTGCAGTTTAGTAGCATTTAGGATAAAGATAAAAAAATATTATTTTTCAAATGTTTATTTTCAATAAAAAAAAGTAATAATAATACAAAACAGCTACAAAACTTTTGTTAGGATACTAATGATTAAGGGCTGGCTGAAGGAAAATAAAAAAAAAAACACACCATGTGTTTTTTATTTTAGTTGCTTTTTGGAAAAAGGGGTGGTGATTTGCTGATGATTGCATAAATTTCTAAAGTGACGGTGTTGTATTATCTTCCAACCAAATAAATGACATACAAAGTTGCATTAACACCCCTCTTTGGTGTTCGTTGAGACAACAACAACTTTAACAACAAGAAATGTAAACACTTGATATTTCGTCCTTGTTTTGTTTTCAGTTACTGTCGTCAATTTTGTGTTTGTGTATAAATGTTAAATGTGCATTTATTTTTCTTTCTTTTGTTTCTTTGGTGAGATGTGTAACTTTATCTCCAGGGAGCAATCAATTCTTGTTTTTGTAGTGTAACTTGAAACAAACCTTTTTAACACTTGTTCTCTTATACATACAACATGGTACGCGCAAAATATTTTAAGGATGCAGATACATACAGAAGTACAAATGTAAAATACATTCGCACAATTTATTTACACATACGAGAAACGTCAAATGGAGTAATTAAACACTCAAAAGAAAATGTTGATAGGCTAATATCTAAACTATAGACTATTTTATAGTCTAGACTATATAGACTATTTTATAGTCTAGACTATATAG
>MINK01175320.1:0-14451 GCA_001735545.1 Phormia regina
TTTCTATAATTATGAACTTAGAAACATGAAATTTGGGATATGTGGTCCTTAGTTAATGCGAATTCATAAGAGCGGACTTTGTGGTACTTTTTTGTTATTTGAATGATACTTTTTGAATTTTCTAAAATTTTGAACCTAGAAACATGATATTAGGAATATGTGGTCCTAAGTAAAAGAGAATCCATAACAGGGGAGTTTGTGGTACTTTTTGTTCTTCTAATGGTACTTTTTGAATTTTCTGTAATATTTAACATAGAAACATGAAATTAAATATACATGGTCCTATATGGGAAAATATCCACAAGAGCGGTCTTTATGGTACTTTTTTGTTCTTCTAATGATTTTTTTTTAATTATGATCCTAGATATGTGGTCCTAAATGAATGCGAATCCATTAGAGGAGATTTAATGGTACCTTTTTATTCTGATGTCACTTTTTCAATTTTCTATAATTTTTAATTCAGATACAGGGTCCTAAGTTAATAAAAATTCATTAGGGGACATTGTGGTACTTTTTCGTTCATATGATGGTTTATTATATTTTGAAGAATTTTGAAGTCAGTGATTCCATGTCAAAACGGTTTTCATGTCATGTTGAAAAATCCTTTGATTTTTAGTCATTTTCTATTTTTATAATTTATAATTTTCTATTTGCGTTAAAAGTGTTATATAGGAAAAAATTCAATGAAATTGGTGATTCACATAGTTTATTTATTAATTAATTACTATTTTCTAAATTAATAAATACCTGTTATTCTATGACCTTAAATTTATGTTCATCACACTCACCTAAAAAGAAAAAAAAATACAATAAATATATTAATAAAAATTTACATATTATTATAACGCATAACAATATTTAAAATACTTTTAAAAACAATAAAATTATTTTAATTAAAAATAAAAATTCCAAAGGTTTCCATGATTTAATTAACCAAAACAACTACCCATTACTAACTTTCAAAACAAACCTCCATGACAAAGTTAACATTTTTTTTTACAATTTATTAATTAATAAAAATAAATTAAAAATTGCACATAATGCAAAACGGATGGAGACAAAATGAAATAATAAAAAAAATCTTAATAAAAATAAGATAAGGATGTTCCCAACAAAAAGTACATTAATAGACAAAACGCCCCAAAAATGTACTTATAAAAAAAAGAAGAGGTTTTAATTCATCATATAGAGATTTAAAATAAAAATTACAACTGAAAAAAAACTCATTTTTATAAAATAAAATTAAAAGACTCAACTTCACATCTGATTGCATATATAATGATGTGCCTGCATCATCATTTTAAATACGCTTATGGCTCATCCAATTTATCTAGCAACCACCCAACCACCCACATTTCATAAACAACACAATTTTTCCGTGGGAGCCGAGAAAAGAAAACAATAATATGGAGCCAGCTAGCTTAAATGTGCCACACATGCAAACATATTCATATGGTTATATGCCCCATCAAAAATATTTTATTTTTATACTTTTTTTTATTCATTCTGTTTAACCAGGTTTAAAGCTACTTCAAATAAAACAACAACTGCAAAAAAAATAAATAAATAAACCCATATTAAAAATGCAATGATATGCCGAAAAAAAAAATAAACAAAAAAATAAAATGTATTTTTTTTTCCACGACAAGTCCCAAAGAATGCGCATGGTGGGGAACGGTTAAAATATATATAAAAATTCATAAAAAAAGTGTCCGAAAAAAGGGCGGTGTTTTTAATAAAAACTACATTAACCCAACCATATAAGGATTAAAGAAAAAAAAAAACTGAATTAAAATAATTTTTTCCCCACCCCTTGTTTAACCACTGAACAAATAATAAAGTTAAAAGGGTGCATTTTTACGCGCTTGTTTAACAGGATGATTGAAAAAGAGCAGAGAAAGGGAAATGGATGAGAGCTAGATGAGCTGTCCCATTACGACAAGTGTTAAAAACAACAATATCTAAAAAGGCGGAAAAAGGATATAGAACTTTAAACGGAAGTGAAATTCCAAGGATATTGAAATGTGAATTGATGACACTGAAGAGAATCCGAAAGAAAAAATATTTTAAGAGGAAAAGCTGGAAATGATCTTAATTATAAATGAAATAAAATCTAACTAGATTTTGAACTAGAAATGAAATGGAACTAAATTAGAATTGAACTAAAAATGAGTTAGAACTAACCTACAACTGAATCAGAATTGTATTCGAATTGAACTAGAACTGAAAATCAACTAAACTAGAACTAAACTGAAGCTGAAGAAGAATTGAATTAAAAATTAAATAGAACTAAACCAGAACTAACATAGAACTGAATTGGAATAAAACTGGAACTGAACTAAAACTGAAGATGAATTAAACCTACAAACTGAACTAGATTTGAACAGAAACAAAATTGAATTTAAATCGAACTAAAACTGCAATAGAACTGAACTATAACTGAACTAAACTAAAACTGAACTAGAATTCGACTTGAACTGAACTAGAACTAATCTAGAGCAGAACTAGAACTGAATTAGAACTGAACTAGAAATGGACTAGAAATGGACTAGAACTGAACTAGAATTGGACTAGAACTGGACTAGAACTGAATTAGAACTGAACTAGAAATGAACTAGTATTGAATAAGAACTATAAATAAGAACTACATATCTACATAAATGATCAGCTGACTTACAACAATCGCCAACTGCTATGGATAGCTAAAACCAAAGCTCACTAGGCCAAATGGAAGTTCGTCTGGGTTAGAAATGGCAATATCTTCGCCCGTAAAAACGAAAATAGCTCACCCATAATAATAAATAACGCTGCTGATATTGAGTCTATAACCTCAACAATTTAAATTAAATAATATTTATAGTATCATTTCATAAAAAACTAGAACTGAATTAGAACTGAACTAGAACTAATATAGAGCAGAACTAGAACTGAACAAGAACTGAATTAGAACTGAACTAGAACTGAACTAGAACTGAACTAGAAATGAACTAGAACTAATCTAGAGTAGAACTAGAACTGAATTAGAACTGAACTAGAGATGGACTAGAACTGAATTAGAACTGAACTAGAATTGGACTAAAACTGGACTAGAAATAGACTCAAAATCGAACTAAACTATAACAGAAGAAGAATTGGACTAGAACTGAATTAGAACTGAACAAGAACTGAACTAGAATTGGACTAGAAGTGCACTAGAACTGAACTAGAAATGAACTAGAACTGAACAAGAACTAAACTAGAATTAGACTCGAAATTGAACTAAACTATAACCAGGCGCGGATCCACGCGGAGGGAAAAAAGGAAATTTCCCTCCCCAAAATAAAAATGCTTAATGATAAATCGGCGCTAAAACATACAGTTTAAGGAAATTGTTAAAGAAATCATTCGATTTTCCTCCCCCAAAGGCTTCAGTTGGGCCTGACTATAACTGAACAAGAATTGTACTAGAACTGAACTAGCACTGAAATACAACTTATCCAGAGCAGAACTAGAACTGAAGTAGAAATGGACTAGAACTGAATTAGACTGAACTAGAATTGGACTAGAACTGGACTAGAACTTAACTAGAACTAATCTAGAGCAGAAGTAGAACTGAATTAGAACTGAACTAGAACTGAACTATAACTGACCTAGAACTGAACTAGAATTAGACTTAAAATCGAACTAAACTATAACAGAACAAGAATTGGACTAGAACTGAACTAAAAACTAGAACTGAACAAGAATTAGACTCGAAATCAAACTAAACTATAACTGAACAAGAATTGTACTAGAACTGAACTCCAACTTATCCAGGGCAGAACTAGAACTGAACTATAGATGAACTAGAACTGAAGTACAATAGTACTAGAAAAGAACTAAAACTGAAAAAGATCTTAACTAAAATTGAGTTGGAACTTAAGTATGATTGGGTTGAAACTGAATTAGACTTAGATTTCTTTTGCAGAATCAAATAAATGTCCTAATCTATATTCACACCATAGAAAATTAACTTAATAATTTTTTTTCTTAAATATTCACAATTTTAAAAAAGGGGAAAATATTTAAAATTTTTATTTATGTTCCTCTTGTTTGTTATTTGTTTGCAATCACATTATATTTTTATGTCGTATTCATCACAACAACTCTTCTATACATAAAAATTTGTACACTTATATCATATGTACATATGCATACAGTTAGCTAGATTTTGTTAGGATTAATTCAAAATAAAAAAATACAATTCTAGAAAAAAAAAATGGTGAAAAAAATCATTGAAATGTGGTAATGGAAAAATCTGAAAATTGAAATTTGTATCCTCTAAAACAAAGCAAAAAATTTAACAAACAAAAAAAATATTTAAAAGCATAAACAGGATTGAAACAAGGAAAAAAAGACTGGATGTAGACCATCCACCTTTAACACTTCTATATACACATTCACATTGTTATTGCACTTGTATATCATAGAAAATCACAGCTCTAAAACTCATACTAAATGTAGGGGTGTTAGACGCATAGTCGAAGCTATAAAATATATGTGATTAAACCGAATCAGTTAAGCCTTTTTTAAAGAATATATTCCAAGGTCGTTTGGTTAATTAAAGAGAAAACTCTTTATCATTAAAATTTAACTGGAGGAACTGGCTTCTGCTGTATAAAAGTTTATTTTAATGTATAGAAACCATATGGACCAGATTTTTTAACTTAGCTTATTTCATGATGTCATAAATGCAATGACAAAAAATATATGCTCTATAATTTAATGAAGTAACTGAAAAACATGACATGAAGAGAAGAGTGAAGAATTTTTTGCAATTGAAACTGATTTGTGATAAAATTTTTAGCAAAAATATTTTTTTTTTTTGGATTTGTTTGAGCGTCTGTTAATATTTTTTTTTTGTTTTATTAACGAATGTTTGTTATTTGAGATTGTTTGCCTTTAAAATTTATATAAAAAAGAGCGAGTGTATAAATTCACAACACTTTTTGGTATAAATATCATTAACAAAATCTTTTTTATAATTATATTCAAATTTAAAGCCTGAAATAGTCAAACTTATAAAAAGATTCCAGGTCTAATTAATTTTTAATTCAGTTGTAGTTTAGTTCTAGCTCTTTTCTAAATCAGTTTAACCTAAATTTTAATAACGATATAGTTCAGGTCTAGTTTAGCTTTACTCCAGTTCTAGTTCAGTTCTACTACATTTAAGGTTCTTGTACATTTAAGGTTCAATTCCAGTTCAGTTTAAGTTCAATTCTAGTTTAGTTCAAGTTCAATTCTTGCTCATTTCTAGTTAAGTTCTATGTCAGTAAAACTGAAGTTGAACTAAACTCAACTTTAGTTTTACTTCAATTCTAGTTAAGTTCTGGATCAGTTCATGTTCGCTTTTGCTTCAATTCTAGTTCAATTCTATTTCAGTTTCAGTTAAGTTCTAGTTTCGATCTATTTCACTTCTAGTGTAGTTCTATTTCTAATATGTTGATATTCTAGTTCAGTTCTAGTACTAGTTGTGTTTTGGTTCTGTTCTCTTAAGTTTTAGTTCAGTTTCAATTTATTTCTAGTTCAGTTCTAGATTACTTCGCATTGTTTGTTCAGCTCTAGTTCAGTTCAATTCTACTTTAGTTCTAATTCCCAGTTTGATCTCAGTTTTACTTTGTTTCTAGTTCAGTTCTATTTTAATTCTTGTTCTGTTCTGTTTCAGTTCAAACTGAGTTCTTGTTTAATTTTAGTTTAGTTCTACTTCGGTTCTAATACAGTAATTGACCAAATATTGTTCAGTTTTAGATTTGCTCTATTTCAGTTCTAGTTTAGATCCAGTTCAGCTTTGATTCTGTTTCTGGTTCCGTTCCAGTTCAGTTTTAATTAATTTCTCGATTTGTTCTAATTCATCTCTAGGTCAATTTTCGTTCAGTTTTAATTCCGTTTTAGTTAAGTTCTATTTCAGTTCGAGTTCAGTATTAAGTCATCTTTAGTTCATTTCGAGTTCAATTCTAGTGCAAGTGTATATTTCTTACTTCAGTTCTATATGCAGTTATNTGACCAAATATTGTTCAGTTTTAGATTTGCTCTATTTCAGTTCTAGTTTAGATCCAGTTCAGCTTTGATTCTGGTTCCGTTCCAGTTCAGTTTTAATTCATTTCTCGATTTGTTCTAATTCATCTCTAGGTCAATTTTCTTTCAGTTTTAATTCCGTTTTAGTTAAGTTCTATTTCAGTTCGAGTTCAGTACTAAGTCATCTTTAGTTCATTTCGAGTTCAATTCTAGTGCAAGTGTATATTAGTTCTACTTAAGTTAAAATTCAGTTCTTGATCAGTTCTTACTCATTTCTATTTTAGTTCTAGTTCAGTTCCATTTAACCTTAATTATAGTTCAGTTCAATATCAATTCTAGTCCAGTTCTAAATCATTCCTAATTCAATTTAAGTATATGTCTAATTTATACTAATTCATCCTTTTTTTAATTCAGGTTTAGTTCTAGTGCAGTTCGTTTCTAATTCATTTCTGGTTCAGTGAAATTATAACTTTAGTTAAATTTTAGTTTACTCTTTTCTGTTCTAATTCCGTTTTAGTATAATTCTGGTTCAGTTCTAGCTCAGTTTCAATTCTGTAAGTCGTAGTTCAGTTCTAATTCATTACTAGTTTATTTCCAATTCAGTTCTCACTTCACCTCAATTCTACTTCATATCAAGTTCAGTTTTAAGTCATCACTTACTCAGTTCGAGTTCAATTCTAGTTCAGTCCTACTTCAGTTAAAATTCAGTTCTTGTTCAGTATATTTCAGTTATAGTTTAGTTGTAGTTCATTTCTAATTCATTTCCAGTTTAGTTCTACATCAGTTCCACTTCACCTCAATTAAAGTTCTAGTCATTTCTAAATCATTTCTAGTTCAGTTCGAATTCAATTCTAGTACAGGTCTAAAAAAGTTCTAGTTCATCCTTGTTTCAATTCAAGATTAGTTTTAGTTGAGTTCTAATTCAGTTCTAGTTCACTTCTAATTATTTTTTTAGTTCAGTTATAGATCAGTTTCAAATCAGTTCTTGTTCAGTTTCCGCTTGACTCTGCCTCAGGTAAAAATCACTTCCGTTCTCAGTTAATTCTTGTTCAATTTGTTTTCACTTTATGTTTAATATGAGTATTTCTTTTCTTTTCAATTTTAAATTCACCATTCAAAACAAATACAAACAATTTCTCTCTTAAAAATTATTTACATTTATTATTTTATTTATATTTATTTACACTTAATACTATTTATTTTTCAAAGTCCTTAAATAGGGTTTCTCCACACTAGGACATGCAAATATTTCAAATGGTCTTAAAATTGTACTGTAAGGTTTTGTCTCCACTTGTAACATATCGTTCCATACCATTGTCGTAAATGCCGCATTGCCATATTGACTGAAATGAAAACAATCGATGGCGAAAAATCTCAAATCAGTGCGTCCATTTTTTAGTTTTCTTAAAGTTTTGTTAGTGGCTAAGTAATGAGGCACAGCTGCAAATTCTTCTAATTGAAATTCTGGCAGAGATGCAACTTCCACCTCAATTTCTTGGAAACGTTTTATAATATTATGTATCTCTTTGAGTTGTTTCGGAGTTATGGAATTGCTTATAACACAATGACAACTGGCCCTATGTAGAGCATCACAGGCACTTGATACTTGCATCGTATATAAAACATTATCTATATCTGGTATGGTTATAACATTTACCATTAAACGTGGTATATTATCTCTAAGTATAGTGAGAGTTTTATGTAAATCTCTGCGATGATTCTCTAGAAAATCTTCTACTTTATCATAAAAACACATATCATTACAAATATCATTGGCTCCTATGAATAAGGAAATCATTTTCCAATGTTTAGCCATATTAACTTTAGGATCACTTTGTAAACGTTTTAACAAAACTTCAGCCATATAGGGCATATCCTGGGTAGTGGCAAAAGGTTCAGCAACATTAAAGCGAGCTTCGCGAAACTTTGCCAAAGTATTGGCCACTGCGTAACCATATAAATTTGGATTGAAAACTTTTAATATATTGGGTATAGTAAGAAAGGAACGCCAATCTTTTAAACCTCCTCCCAACACGGTTTGTCCACGAAACTCAACTAATATTTGTAGATAGGTTTTTGACATCATAGCCGTACCAGCTGTTAAAGAATCTCCCAAGGCTCCTATTATATCAATATCACCGGGTCTTAAACGATGAACACTGGTGGGTGGCTCCGAAGAGCGAGTATTATTTACACCACACGGAAATGGTTCCTTGGGACTTCTTTGACGTTGCACTTTTCCTGTGTTCACTATATATTTATAGTTGTTATTAAAATCACTATAGTATTGTTGTGTCAGCAAAATTCTCGTTGAGGCATATAAATCTCGAAATATTTCCATATTTGAGGTAAGTAATTGACCATTACGGGCGGTTTGTAAAGAAAATGGTTTAATTTGAATTTGTGTTTTATTGAGAAAATATTTGGTGGCTTTAGTTTGTTGAGCATTTGAATTTAATAAAAATTGTAGGTGAATCAGGGCAACAAATATGGTAAAAACTTTAAAGGAAGTCATTTTTTCTATTGTAGTTTTTTATATTGTATTTTTTTTTTTTTTTTATTTATTCTATTTTCTTCTAAACTTTTCCGTTTACTAATGATTATTGTTATGAACTTTCTAACGTTTTATTTACAACTGATTATGAAAATAAAAAAATAAAAAACTAACGTTACACAAACTGCATCTTGTTACAAACGTTTCAAAACCTCGATTTATTCTAATTAAAATTCTAATTATATTTGAAATAAATAATTAATTACATTCTTATTGTAATGTATACATTACAGCGGTTGTAAAACTATAAAATACTCATAAACAAGTTTCATTTTATGTCAGTTGCATTGAGGAGAAGTTCAAGTTTAAATAATGAAATTTATAAATAAATAAAAACCAAACAAAACAAAACTTATATTGTTTGGAATAAATTCGATAGATAGAGTTTTAATTGAGAGAGATAAATTATCTGATTTAAAATCAAACAAGTCGTGCCTACAAAAGCTTCGTTGATTATTTATTTAGTTTTGTTCCGATATAACTGTCATCTCATTATTGGGTCAAGTTTTTTTTTTTTTAATATTTGATGCGAAAAAAATTAATAAAAAAAAGTGAATTTTGTTTGTTCTACTTCAGTTTGAGTTTAGTTCTAGTTCAGTTCTGGTATAGTATTAATTCATTTCTAAGTAGTTCAGTATCAATTATATATAAATTATATTTCAGTTCTAGTTCAATTCTAACTCAGTTCTAGTTCGGTAATAGTTCAGTTCTAGTTCAATTTTATTTCAGTTCTAATTGAGCTTTAGTTCCGTAATAGTTTAGTTCTAGTTTAGTTTTATATCAGTTCTAGCTCTATACCAGTTCAGTTTTAATTTATTTCTTGTTTGGTACAATATCAGTTCTATTTTAGTTCCTATTACTTCTAGTTTAGTTCAGGTACCGTTCTTGTTCCATTCTAGTTTAGTTCTAGTTGTTTACTAATTTAATTTTAGCTCAGCTCTAGTTTCGTTCTATTTCAGTTTTATTTTAGTGCCAGTTATACTTCAGTTCTAGTCCCGTTCAAGATCTATCTAGTTCAATTCAAGTTTAGTTCAAATTCCGTTCTTGTTTATTTCTTACTTAGTTACAGTTCACTTCTAATTTATAGTTTTATTCTATTCTATTCTTCAATTCTAGCTCAGTTGTAATTCATCTCTAAAGCAGCTCCAACTAACTCGTAGTTCAGTTTCAACACAGTTCAAATTCAGTTAAAGTTCATTTCTAATTCAGTTTTAGTTCAGTTCCAGTTCATTTCCAGTTTAGTTTTAGCTCAGTTATAGTTCAGCTATAGTTTAGTTCTAGTTTTAGTTCAGTTTAGTTCTGATTTCAATTCTTTCTTAGTTCAGTACTAAATCAGTTCTGGTATAGCTCTAGTTCATTTATAGTTGTTCTAGTGCAGTTTTAATTTATTCTAACTCAGCTGTAGTTCAGTTTTAGTTTATTTTTATTACATTTGTAATTCATTATATAGTTTAGTTCCAATCCAATTATATAGTTTAGCTTAGTTCATTCTAAATCGGTGTAAGATCGGTTCTCTTAAAATTCTAGTTCAGTTCTAGTTCAATTCATTTCCAGTTCATCCTAGTTCAGTCCTATTTAAATTCTAGTTCAGTTCGAGTTCATTTCAAGATCTCTTCTAGTTTGTTCTAGTTCCGTTTTAGTTCTGATACAGTTCTAGTTCTGTTTTACTTCAATTTTAGTTCAGTTCTTAATCAATCTTCTAATTCAATTTTAGTTCCGTTCTAATTCTAGCTCATTTCCAGTTTAGATCTAGTTCAGTCCTAGTTCCATTCTAACACTGTTCTAGTTGAGTTGTAGTTCAGACCAAGTTCAATTATAGTTTAGTTCGAGTTGAGTTGTAGTTTAGATCAAGTTCAGTTATAGTTCAGTTCTAGTTGAGTTGTAGTTCAGTTCTAGTTTAGTTCTAAATAAGTTCTTGTTCAGTTCTAGTTTAGGTCTAATTCAATTACAGTGTTCTTTTAGTTCTCTTCTAGTTCAGTTTGAGCTCATTACTAGTTGCAAATTGAGTTCAAGTTCAGTTCTAGTTGAGTTGTAGTTCAGTTTTAGTTCAGATCAAGTTGAGTTCTAGTTTAGTTGTAGTTCAGTTCTAGTTCAATTTTAGTTCTATTCTAGTCCACTTCTAATTCAATTGTAGTAATTTTCTAGTTCGAGCTCATTTCTAGTTTAATTGTAGTTCAGTCATAGTGCTAGTTGAGTTGTAGTTCAGATCAAGTTCAGTTCTAGTTAAGTTGTATTTCAGTTTTTTTTTCAATTCTAGTTTAGTTCTATCCCAGTTCTAGTTCAGTTCCATTTTAGTTTAAGTTGTAAGTTCTATTTAAGTCCCAGCTCAATACTGGTTCAGTTCTAAATCAGTTCTGGCTCTGTTCTAGTTCAATTCATTTATAATTCAGTTCTATTTATCTTCCTTGGGAAAACATCTTTTCTTTAAAAACTTTCTCTCAAAAATTATTTAAATAATTTCTTTAAAAATTTACATTTAAGTTCCCACTTTAATAAATTTAAAATTCCCTTTTAAATTATTTTTGTTTTCTTTCTTGCTATTTTCCCATTTAAATAAAAAGTATTATATGCATTTCTGTTTGTCTATACTTATATATTAAATACATTTTAATTAAACTTTGTCTGCCCTGTTTTTTTTTTTTTATTTTTCTTCTTCTTGGTTTAGTCTTTTACAAGAAAAGTAGAGCATTAGGTTAAAGATTTTAAATAAACTCATACAAACCTATAATGCCAGTTCAGTCAAGTTATAAAAATACACCCCATTTTCAGAAAAGAAAAAAAAAGGAAATTAAAAAGTAAACACACTAACACAACCATCTTCCTTACATCTCCCTTTGCAACGAATCCCATTTGTTTTAATAGCAGCAAATGCATTTAAAATATACAGACATTCATTTACACATCTACAAAATTGTCTTCCTTTTTATATGTCTTGTTATTTTATGCAGACAAATGCGGTTTTTAACCTTGAATATTAAGAGCAGAGGAATTGGATGCTGTTGCTATTGTTGCTGCTGCTGCTGTTGACTGCCAACAACATCGACAATAAGTAAATAGATATTTTCAGTTACAAACACCACTAATGTTTTTTGTACTTTACTGTCTGCTACTGCTACTTAGTATTGCATTCTATGCTACGATTTTATGCCATTCAACTTTTTGTCTATAGATTTTATAATAATAAAAAGAACAAGTTAAGTCAAAACGACAGACAGACGGACAGACAGACAGTTTGAATATATTTTTATCTTTATACAAATGTATTGGTTTATGTATACTAAATGAATGTTGAAGGGATGCCAGATTAATTTGGAAATTTTTTAGAGGAAATAGGAAAAAAAGATATCAATTGTATTAAATCATTCAAAAATAAAAAGAAAATGTGTAAAAACTTCTTCAAAAAAAAAAAAAAGAATTATTAAAATTCCTTAATCTGGCATCACTGTTAGCATTTCCTCTTCCTTTCACCACCATCTCTTATAAAACAAAATGCATTCGTTTACTCTTACTCTATTTGCCACAATGTTCTGACACACAAATACATTACTTCGTTCTTTCATCTATTCGTTTATTATTCGTTCGTTCTTTCTTTCGTTTTGTGTTTTTTTTTTCCTAAAAGGAAATATTCTCCAAGCAATTTAGTTTTACTCTTGCTATTTTCTATAATATTTGTATTTGTTTTTGTATGAGTGTAAAGTTTATATTTAAAATGTCTGCCAAGTTTACTTGTGGGATTTAACACAAATATAAAAACAAATAAACACTCACATATACTTTATTTATATATGTATATAAGTATTATGTTTTTATATATTTTGTTGGCATAGAGCATGGTAATAAACGGGACTTTTATACTATACAAAAAGAAGAGAGAGAGAGTGAGAGTATGAAGTGGGTGGCTGTATTTTTTCTCTGTTATTAAATGGGGTGCTTGGGATTGTTTTGACTAAATCTTTGTCTATGTATGTCTAGAGTTGTGTATGCATGCATTTTCTTTTATTTTTGTTGCTTTTATTGGTGTTGTTGTTTTAAGCTACATATTTAAATGTGTTAGAGTATGAGAGTATTCTAGGTTAAGGTGATTTCTCTATATATGTACATATGTATACATATATTTTTCCGAAATAAACTTTAATGTATTCATGAATGTGTTTTTATATAAGAATATTTTCAAGTAGTGTGTGTATGTGAAAGTTTTTGTTAAGCAATTTTATGGTTATTTAAGTTAAAGGAGCACATTTTTTTTTTGTTATTCAAAGTTGAATGAATTTTATTTTCTTTATGTTTTATTTGTTAAGAAAGGTCAAGTCTGTATTATATTTACATATGTATATGTGAAATGTATTACATACATATAAAAAAGTGAAAGTGTGTTAAATAGAAATTAAATTTATTATAAAAAGAAGATTATTATAAAAGGAAGATTATAAAAATATATTTATATTAAATAAAAATAAGTTTTATAGAAATTTTGTGATAAGAAATTTGTGTAAAGAAAATTTTCGTTAATAAAAAAATTTATTATAAAAAAATTTTAAAATTAAGGAATAATAAAAACTAATAGAAAATTTAAAAATAATTTATAAAATTATTTTTAAATTTTCTCTACATCAAATGTAGTTTTAAAGCATATTCTTTGCACAGTTTTAAAATAAACCGACACAATTTCAACAAAAACTGTTATATTATTGTTAAAATATTTATTTAATTCTTCTTAAGCGATTAAAATTTAAAACTGTTATAATTAAAGTGCAGTTTAAAAATAAATTGTTATAATTCTTTAACAGTTTTAATAAAAACTGTTACAATTCTTTAAAAGTTTTAATAGAAACAGTTATGCAATTATAAAATTATTGATTTAATTATCTTTCATTAAATATGATATAAAAAAAATTAAAATTTTATCACAATTTAAAAACAAATTGTTATAATTTTAATTTAATTCGAGAAATTTTATCACAGTTTTAACAAAACCATTATACATTTATAAAATTTTTCATTTAATTCTTT
The DNA here is from genome assembly GCA_001735545.1 of Phormia regina. NCBI lineage: Eukaryota > Metazoa > Arthropoda > Insecta > Diptera > Calliphoridae > Phormia > Phormia regina. Next base: position 13,598 of record MINK01175320.1, read on the forward strand.
TTAAGCAAATGGGATTTAAAAATTTAAACTGTTATTTTATAACTATTGTAATACAAACTGCTATAATTAAAAAAATTTTTTATTTAATTCTCCTTCATCAGACAAGATTTAAACATTTCATAATTTTAAGTTAGTTTCAAAATAAACTGTTATAATTTTAAAAAAGTTTAAACAAAAACTGTTATACTATCAACAATTTATTTATCTAATTCTTTTTAAGCAAATAGGACTTAAAACTTTTAAAATTTTAGCATAGTTTTAAAATAAACTGTTATAATTTTATAATAGTTTTAAAAATAACTGTTATATTACTACAAGATTATTTATCACATTTTTCTTAAGCGAAATAGTATTTAAAAACATTATAATTTTAATGTTGTTTTAAAATAAACTGTTATAATTTTATAATAATTTTAATAAAAACTATTATACTTTTTATAAAATTATTTATCACATTTTCCGCAAGCAAATGTGATTAAAAAATTTTATAATTTTAGCACAGTTTCAAATTAAACTGTTATAATGTTATAACAACTTTAACAAAAACTGTTATACTAGCAACAAATTGCTTATCAAATTCTTTTTAAGCAAATAGGACTAACAAATTGTATAATTTTAGTACAATTTTTCAATAAACTGTTATAATTTTATAACAGTTTTAACAAAAGCTATTAAAATATTATAAGATGATTTATCATATTTTTCTTAAGCAAATATAATTTAAAAATATTATACTTTTGCCTTAGTTTCAAAATAATTATGACATAATTTTACAACAACTTTAACATAAACTGTTATACTTTTATGAAATAATTTATCATATTTTCCTTAACAAAATATAATCCAAACATTTC
>MINK01175324.1:3793-14247 GCA_001735545.1 Phormia regina
TATGTATGTATGTATGTATGTATGTATGTATGTATGTATGTATGTATGTATGTTTTAATTTTGCGAAATATTGCTGATGATAAATATTATGATGAATACGCAGAAAATTATATAAAATTTTTCCCCTACATCAGAAGTCAAAATTATATTAAATTCATATAAAACCAAAGCATTAAGAGAAAAAACTGATTGAAAAAAATGCTATTAAGGAAATCTAGAAAACATTTGTAAAATGATTGTTTCTTAACAAGAGAAAAAAAAAAGAAATAAAATAAAATGAACATATAGGAAAAAGAAATCAAAAGAAAAATTATATAAAAACTATTTTTAATGTGGCGTCATTTCAATTTCTTGGTAAAATTTTCTATAGAAATACATCGCTCAACGGTGATGGTTGGTCTGATTCAGATTCTGCTGTCAAAAAGTCATCGAATTGACATTTATGTGTAAGAAAAATGAATGTTTTCACTTAAATACAAAAGAGAAGCAAGAATAATTCTTAGTGTTGGCATTTTCTTTATTTATGTATTAGTCATACTAGACTCCTATTTATAGACAAGGACTAACAATTCTATAACCATAAACCATACATTAACACATTTTATATGGCGCTAATTTGATTTTAACATAAAAAATTACAAAAAATTATCAAAAGAAAAAAGTTTAACATTTGTATTTTTTATATGAATCAGTTATTTCTCTTTGTGTTGAGAATAAATAATAGATTTGATAACTTTTTTTTTTTTTTGCCTTTGCAGTCATCAAATTGATGACAAAAATAGAAAAACTTTTTCTGTGTTTCATTTGGTCGTGTTTGAAAGTATATGAGCGTGTACATGTATGTAAGAATATGTCTTTAGTTTTTAGTGTTCCTGTGGGATTTCAATAAAATGTGAAATGGCAACATTAAAAGTTTATTAACCTCAAATGATATTATTAAGTTTTGAAAGAAAGATAAGAAGAATTGTTAATGTTTTTATAGTATTTTATTAAAAAAATATCACATATAGTACCTATATAAAATTGATTTCGTCTAAAGGAAAGATTTTCCCATTTAAGTATGTGGTAAGCGCAAATTGTATATCAACATAATTTATTCATTGAAAACTATGGTATGTTTTCAATTATTGAACTTTAACTGTTATTAAATTTAAAATAATGTACACAAAATATAAAAACTTTAATTTTGTAGTATTTAAATTTTATATATTTACAAGAAAGTATGAATAGTTCAAATCTTAATCAAAATAAAAACTTTTAATAATATATTCATATGGTTTAGATTAATTAATTAAAAGAAATACAAACTAAACATAATTAATATTTACTTATATTTGCACATTGATATAAAATAAAATAAAAAAATAATATTTTTTAACTTACCGGGTATGATAGTAAAAACTAGTGCAAACACTATTGTTTGCAATATTATATTCCTTGAACCCCACATTATGATGTATGATGCACTTATATTTTACAAATGAGATTGAAAACAAATTGGATTGAAAATGTAACGAGTTTCAATTTTAACAACACATTGCCTGAAAGAAAACATTAAATATAAAAATTCCATAAATCTTTGAAAAAAGAAAAATATATAATTAATTTAAATTGTTAATTGAAAAAAAAAAAAATAAAAATACAAATAGATTAAGTTTGCTAACAGATTTCTTAATATAAATAAAAATACATAATAATGTATTACACAAATCCATAAAAATAAATTCAAAAATATTCAAAGGACCTTATAGTGTGTTCTCAACTGCTTAAATATAAAATACTTATATGCATACAAACATGTATTATTTTAACTATTTATATAAGCATAACAATATACATATGTATGTCTATGTATCACTGCTACAGTACACAAATATCATGGCAAATCTTTTGGGACTCATATGAGATCTTAAAGGATTTAACTATGAATCACTAATGTTGTAAATATACACGTATATACATACATATATATGTATATACTATTTATGCATATTCGTTTGTATTTATAAACTCTTACAAAATTTACAAACACTGCTTTGTAATATACATATATATATATGAATATTCATTTGTACATGTGTATAGGTTTAAACTTTAATATAAATAGAGATTTTTTCAGTTGTTCATGGCATGCTCGAGATTTTATTATTATTTTTTTTTTAATTTTTAAATATACAAGTACATACATATGTATATACGTGTGTGTATGTATGAAAGCAAATACTATAGAAATCTTTACTGAAAAATTCTTTTCTGTGTTGTTAAATACTGGATTTCTTTCATCTTCTTTTTTATTGTTTTTTTTTTCTTCCTTTTTATTATTATTTTTGTAAACTCTTCTTGCTCCACTTTTTTCATGTGTGTTCATTTACATACGCGGGTAATAGTATTGACTTAAGCAAATAACGCAAAGGACACAATGCACACTCAACATCAAACTCAATGCTCTCGGAAAAAATAAAGGATAATATTATATACATTTCAGGAAATGCAAAACTACAGTAACATTTTTATAAACAGGAATATTATCGAGCATTGTTAATTAATATATTCAATTCATAATGTTTATTTTATCAAAATATACCTATTAATAATAAAAATCTACATTTCGTTTCCAAGTATTTAAAAAATGTATGAAGAAGATCTACTCTAGGTATCCCATTCATTTGTACTTACTGTAAAAAGTATGTGTGCTTATAAATTGTATATGTATATATTTTTACAAATATATGTTATGTTTATTTTATATAAAATACACTTTGTTTCATAACAACGTCATTGGTCGCTTGGTCACATAATATTTGAATGGCATCCGCATCACACACTGCTATTCCTAATAGGGAGGCGGGGGAGTGTTCATGATTCACTTCGCAGAAAAATTTGTATTAGTTCCAAGATTAAATACAATGTATTTCATTTGAAGTATTATCCATCAGAAGGTCCGATAATCCCATATTTCTAACAGTTGAAATTTTTATCTAAAAACGCCTCTTAGAATCTGATCCAAAAAATTATTAACCAACTTTTGGTACCGTTTTCTAAAGTGGGGCGTATTTTATCTACTGTCTCCTATATCAAACCAAAAAATAGTAGCCAAAAGGGACATTGTCTGGTGAATCAAAACAATTTATGAACGTTTTCCCAAAATCAACAAGAGCTTTTTAATTATTACACGGACTGTATGTGTATATCAGTTTGACTACTAAATACTATTTATCCTTTCATACTTCTATTTTTTCCTTTAACCATTATTTTCATACTTATACTCTTATACACATACTGATGGCATTTCACGAAAAAAAAAAAAAATAATGAAAACAACAAACAGGAAAAACTATAGCAATTTTATGGTTGCTTGAGCTTTTCTTATGCTTTCAGCTTTTGTTATTATTGTAAATCTTGTATACGCAAAAGAACACGAACGCAATTTTAAAGCATATTTTTTATTTTTTTATTAAAATAATAAAAAAACGAACATATTGAAGTTGTATGCTTGTTCAGGGAGACAGGATTTTTAATAGAAAAATATTTAAATAGAACAATAAATTCTAAGCTCAAAATGCAGCTATAATCAATGTAATATTAGTAAAATATTCCGGAAAAATCATTGAAAACATAAAATAAATACAATAAGTACAATAATAAATTTTATCATTTAAAGTGTAGCATATAATGTCTTATTCCACACTTAAAAAAAAGCATTTCAAATGTTCTATTCAAGCATATTGTATTATTATGTTCATTAAAAACTTTAACTTGTTTTTTCCTGGGTAGATAGACTTTTGCGTAAGAGAAGGGATTATAATCGTCTTTCAAATAATAAACCTTATAAGCAACCAAAACGAAAAGTTTCAAAAACATTTTTGGTTAAACAATAAGACAGTTAGTAAGACAGATGTTGCACAAATAAATAATATCAAAGCAAAAAAAAAAAAAATGTTTGTACTTCAGTATGTTAACTTTCAAACACTTTCTAACTTCGAAATACATAAAAAAGTAAAACTCTACTACTACTTCGAATCACAACCAAAAATTAAAATATTTAACTTTAGCGCTTTTGAAATTTAAATGCCGCTAAATTGTGGTAAAGCTTTAATATTTTCATAATTTCTCTAACAACTTCATGCAACATATTGATTGCTATATTTTCCTGCTATTCTTCTATTTGAGCTGTCGTTTGTATAATTTTTGCACAAAACAGGGTTTTTTGAACAAGTTTTTTGTTGTTATTTTTTAAGTTTTTAAGATTAAGACAGAATTCCTTTGAGTTGTTCCATAGTAAAGTCTGTGGTTAAATGTTTGTGATGTTTACAAACTTTTTCCTTTTTGAATTGTTCAGTTTGTGCTGCACGAGTAGCAGTAGCAACAGCAGGTGTTGTATGTTGTTTATTTTAAATACTCACAAATATATTCAATTTTTTTTTTATAAATATTAAAAAACGACTATTGCTACCATGATTGTGTTGTTGAAAGTAAAATAGCGCGCTGTCATTATTAAATATTAAAGACAAAATCAGAGACGTAATTATCAACATTTTATTGGGAGATTCCTAGGGAAAATGTAGTACTTGTAAATATGCTTTAATAAATAAATAAAATTAATATATATATATATATATATATATATATATATATATACATATATATATATACATATATATATATATATATAATATATATAATATATATACATAACTATATAGTATACTATATACTATATATACTATACTAATATATATATATTATATATATAATATATATTATATATATATATATATATATATATAGTATTATATATAATATATATATATATATTTATACTACTATATATATATATATAGTTTCCTGTTGTTATTGCACATATTAAAAATTAAAACAATATGAACCCACCCTGGTACTCTTATTTCACAAAATGATATATATTACTTTAAGATTTCTGTATTCTAAAATTTATTTCATCCCCTTTATTATATGAACCTGTTCTGTCTCATTTCTTTTATTATACTTGTTGTCTAAGCTCTCATCTGTTTGTAAGTTTCTCTTGTTTAGAGTTTTTATTTTCCTACAACTTGCTTGTGAAACACATATTTTCTTCGACACCCCTCCATACCATAAAGTTTTTTCTTACACAAAGCCACATACATTATAATAAACAAATTGAAAGAATAGAAGAATGAAGAAGAAATACATGCTACATTGTTAACTTTTAAACAATTTTGTGGCATTATTAATAAGCCACTTAACGCTGAGTTTGTTAAAAATCTATACACACAAACATATTTTATTATAATTGTGATTGTACGTTTATTGACGCTACGTACAATACCTGAGAAAGTTGCAACAACAATTAAAAACAGTTGTGGAAAAAAACATATAGTCTATTCTAAGGCATGTTCATTAACTTTTGTCATATTTCATTGTGGTTTTGACAGTATTTTTTTCCTGTTTAGTCCTAACTTGCAAATTAAAAATGTCTAATTGAAAAGATATTTATGTTCAATTAATTGACAAAATATAAAAATCTATTTTAGATACATCAGTAGCAAAACGTATACATTGTTTTCTTGATACAGAATCAAGAACAGGCATGGAGGGAAAAAGGAAACCTGCCCAAAATATAATAAATATTCTGATAAAAATAAGGAAAATAAAACATAACACAATATTTTTAATAACTCCTATGGGTTATAATGTTTATATCGTTCTTGTTCGCAATAATTGCTTGTGCTATAAATCTGATATGACACTTGGTACGTCGATAAAATTTTGACAGATGATGTAAATGATTCTAAATTCTAATTATCGATTTTCATCAAAACAAGAATTTCGAAAATGTTGTTGGTTAATATATTTTGGCGATCAGGGCTTGATATGTTGTATGGCCAGTTACCCTGTATGCTTTAATTTCATCGAATTCTAAATGTGTAACTGTGTTTTTAACAAAATAAATTAATTTACTTTAATCCCCACTTATTTCGTTGATTTCTGAAATTATTCATGTTACATTTTATTTTAAAACAACTTTTGGAAACATAATTAATTATGAATTTTAGTCTTTTAATAAATTCAAACTCCTTTTAGGTACTTTTATTATAAATTAAAATAACATAAATTAAAGTAATGAAACTTTTCGGCAGTAATTACTCAATTTATGTTTGTAACCCTCCACAGGAATTTCTAAAGAAATACTTCGATACTTGTTTAAAGAAAAAATAGCTCATTGAAACTACGACTACTAGTTAAACTCAACACCATTATTGTGTTAAATTTCAGATGCAGTTTCCTAGAAACTCAAGCGTATATCGTTTCGTTCTTCAATTTAACAACGCAACTCAACTAAAACTACTTTGGTGCAATAAGTAATGACCACGTGCCCACAAACACTAGTTTTATATCTGAACGTACAAACAAGGAAAAGAATATTGTAATAACAGTGTAGCAGCAACAGTAACACCATATAAAGATAACACACACAAACCATGACTATATATTCATAGCTATTTTAAAACTAAAATACTCCTGTCAGTACTTACTTTTTATACTTTTCAAATAAATGTTACAATATTTTTAGAGAACAAAAATATATAAAATAAAAAAAAAAACAGAAAAGAATGAGTTTTTTAAAGACATTTATTGTTTGCAATTTTATATGTCTGGATAAAAATTTTTACTGGTACGTGTATATACATATGTATATAACATACATTAAAGTGCCTTGATTTGTATGGGGACAAAACGAAGCTATAAATGTATCTCCCTAAATTCAAAATTGATATATTTTGAACTAAATAATTTCAGAAATATTTGTGTCCAATTATTTTATTTACGTGTGCAAAACCATTTTTGAAATACCTTCAAAATCGACAGTATACATAAGTTTAAAAAAATTACAACATATAATAGAAAAACTACTACTTATACATAATGAGCAAAAATTGCAAAATTTAAATTTTATTAGAATTTTCAATGACTTCATTTGAAATAGTATTTGATTAAAGTTGGAGTATTTTGAACATTTTCTATCGTAAATTATATTTTAGGGCATTATTAGTCCCATAGCAATATATTGGTCTCTCGGTTCATAATTGGTTAATAACCTAATTCTAATTGCAAATAATGCAAAAATTTATCAAATAAAAAAAGTGACAAATTTTGTAAAAATGCAGCTAAGTTTCAAAAAGATATTTCCATTCGATTATTATTGTGGTCTAAGATGTATTTATTATTATTAATATTATTATTTCACAAAAATTGCTAATTTAACCTTATGGGAACTAAACGCATAAAATTTACATCATAGTTCTTAATAGGTTAATTATGTATTATATTCAACAATAATATAAAATAAAATTATATTTTTGAACAACGAAAATATGATAAAAAAATTTTGTAAAATTTGAATATTACGCGAATAAAGAAAGATATAATAATTATTTACATAAAAATTAATTAAATTTCATATAACTATTTACATATTTTGATAATGATATTAGAAGAAATATAAAATTTTAGAGGTATTTTTTTAAATGGTTTAACTCATTAAAATTTTAACATCGAGAAGCAATATTTTGGGAATCATATAAAAACATACTAATCTTTATTTCTAGAGGGGCACTTTAATGTACATATATATGAATACATGAGTGTTTAAGTTTATAAAAGGGAAGTCTTAAATGGCTACATTACAATTAGGACTGTAATTCTATATACTTTTTCTTTATTTTCAAATTCTCCTTACATCTCTCTTTCTTATATATGTATAAATGCATACTGGTAAATACGTTCCGTATGGTCAATTTAAGTTTTTTAAAGACTTGCAAAAATTGATTACATCCGGGAAAATAATAAAAAAAACGACCGTTAGAAATTGTTTTTAAAATATCAAATTGAATGAAATGGTTGTTAGAAAATTAGCTTAGTATAGACATTTTAGTTAATGGATGAAACTTTGATATTTAATAGAGTTATTTTTCAAGAAAAAAACTATTGAATTTAATAGCAGTTTGATTGTTACAGATAACAAGATATTTTACCATTGAAACCAATGTTTTGGAAGCCAATACCAGTGCTGCCAGAACCTGGGAAAAAATGAGCTAAATTGAACTTTAAAAAAAAGGTCACAAAAGACTTAATGTCGCATTTATTATTTTTTTCCTTTCATTACTTTTTGGTATTTATTAGTGATATTTTTGAGAATTTATTTATATAACATGAGTAGTTTCTATGGGTAATAAATAAAAATAAAAAAATAATAATTATAATATTCTTGTAGAAACAAGCGCCAAAGGGAAAAAATTTCGATGAATATATATAAGTTCGATTTTGGCATAAATACACCTCCCTAACTCAACTCCGATTTGTTTGATTTTTTATTAGTGATAGTTCTTTTATCGGTGATAATAATGATATAAAAATGTTTGTTCGGAATTAAATATTTTTGAAGTTTTAGGGCTTTGAAAATCGACTTTCCATAAGAAATTTTCCTAAAAAAACTTAAAAAAAAAAATAGATAAAACGGAGGAATTATATTTGCGAAGCCGCTTTTAGACATACAACAGAGTTAAAAGTTCCTCCGACTGGCCGAAGGCCGGCTATTAAGAATAAATATTTCTACAAAAAAAGAAATATTTGTTTGCTTAAAAATTACAAAATATTTAAAAAAGATGTGTTCACAAAACGTTTTTATTTTTTATTGTATTTTTATAAATGCGTCAGTAACAGCTCTAAATTGATACTTTACGATTTTATGTGAGTTAGAGATGTAAATGAGTACATCGATTTTTTGTACGAATTTATATACAATAATGGTTAAATTGATAATTCTATAAAAATAATATTAAGGAATTGAAAAAGGCTAGCAAAAAACACTTGAAGCTAAAACCAAAACTTCGAGGCTAAAGCATAATAAAAGAGGTGGATTTAGCCTTTAGAAAGCTACACAGGCAACACTGGCCTATACATTTAATTGGAAACAAACAAAAAGATACTGCATTCTTAAATAATCCTTATTTTTCTTAGATACATTTTAGCTTCAATTAAATCCAAGTTTATTCCAAGTTTATTTATTTTTTCCAAAAAATTCATTTTACAAAGCTCATTAAGCTAATTTTCTTATTCTAGTTTCTTAACGTATTAAATACATATCTAAGACTTCATCAATTAAGTATTAATAATTACAGTTTGCCATAACAATTTAGATAATAATTTTCTTTTTTCTCTCTTCTTTGAAATTTCCCAAAAAATGGAAAAAAAGGAATGCATTCAATTTTGTATTACTTAAGAACTAACTTACAAACTATCTTACATACTAATTCATACCTAAAACTAAATAACAATTCAAATAACAAAAACAAAAATAAGGAACTCAAAATAATAATTCATCATCACAAAATTTCTATTGCTCAGTGTTATACACCAAATCTGTAATATTTAATGTTTTTATCCTCCTGTGATAGAACAAGAGGCCTGCATCCCCATATAAAAGACCCCCATTCCTTAGGGTCAATAGATCAACAGGTGAAAGGTACCGATTATCATGCAAGGTCTCCATATCAGGAGTCTGCCGAAAACACTCTCTTACAATTTCATTCTCCAAGGAGGAAGCGGTCTCCAGAAATTTGATGGCAGATTCAATCATATATGCATCTATTCTCCTGAAGTTTATTGCCTGATAAATGGACCTACAAGATGGCCTGCGGAAGGTACCATCAGGAAACATTCTGGTGGCAAATCCCAAACAGGTCGACAAGATCCGCCTCTCCCATATCCTGAGCCTCTCCATTTGGTGAGAGGATATCCCAAACCAAATTGGAAATGCATAAGATATGAGAGGCCTTATGATCTGCCGATAGACAAGGAGCCTGATCTCAGTACTTAGTCCCATTTTCCTACGAAGTATTCGGTGGTACATAAAATAAACCTTCTTCACCTTGTCCAGGACATAATCAATGTGCCTATAATATTCAAAGTTCTCATGGAAGATAATACCTAAGTATTTTATTCTATCCGATACCCTAACACGTTGTCCCCCAATATATAAACTGGGAATATATCCCCTCAAATTGGGGAATAATCGACCTCTTCTACCTTTAATCATAATTGCACACGTTTTGTCCATGTTTATCCTAAGACCCCATTTCACAAAATACACATTCAGAGTATCCAAATAAGTATTCAGTCTGCGATTCATGACCCTTGCATTTGCACCCCTCGTAGCAACAAGCATGTCGTCCGCATATATTAGCAAAAGGTCCCCATTCGGTGGTTGTGGTATGTCCGAGACGAATATATTGTACAATACCGGTCCCAATAAAGATCCCTGTGGAACACCCAAAAGCTTCGCAAATGAAGACAACAAAGAAATTGGTCTGTAGTTTTCGGGATTCTGTTGGTCCAAGCCAGACTTTAGGATAGGAACCACCAGTGCTTCCTTCCATATCACAGGAAAATAACCG
>MINK01175326.1:0-12014 GCA_001735545.1 Phormia regina
CATCATCAATATACAAATGTTTACCAGGAAATTGCAAAAAACCTGTCAGTACATGAAAATTGTTGTATGAAATTTGATTTTAATTTCCGTGACCTATTCTTGTTTTGCAGCATTCCAGTTTAAAACATTTTTTTCTCCCATTTGTTTCATATCAATGGCCGAATTCTCCAGATACTATTTATTAACATTTCAAACTGTTTGACAGCAGACATTTAATACCTTGGACAATTACCAATTTGTATTTTTTTTTTTTTTTTTTTTTTTTTTTTTTTTTTGAAATTGCTTAATAATTTATAGCAAAACACACCATTTTGAACAAACTTACAATAAATCAACATGACTATCATTGAAAATAATAACTGACAAATTTTTCAAAGATAACTAGATCCAAAAAATATTTAAGTATTGCTTCGGAAAAAAGTTATGAGGCAAAATGTGTGTTAAGATTTTTTCGATCGCACTCTTTATCTAGTGATATAACCTAGAGGGAGTTTAACTTTTTATTAGTTATTATTTTAATTTTTTTTACATAACCTAAAATTTCCATTTCCACTGTTTACAATAATATATACAACCATGAAAAATTCAAAAACAACAGAGCACTTGTTGCGTGACAGATAAAAAAAAAACACAATTAAAGTTAAGAGAGAAATTGTTTTAACATAAGAGAATGAGAACAAGAGAAGATATAAATAAAATAAAAAGCAAGACTTAAACAGGTGGGTTTGATCGAACAATTAAAAGTGAAAAAAGTACAAAAAAAAAATTTATTTTTAGAACCATTAAAAAAGATAATAAAACAAATATATACATACATGGGCAACAACAAAAATAAATTGAATGAGAATAAATAAGCGAAGAAAAACAAACACAATAATAAATGATTATATAAAAATATTTAAAATATTGTTTAAGGTTATTAATAGGAGTTTTAAGAACTATAACCTTAAAAAAAGATGCGTTATTTCGTTAAAATTATTTTCTTTTAACTGTAAAAAAGTAAAAGCTTTAATGGTTTTTATCCATAAAAACGATTTGAAGGGGGAAATAAAAAATCTCCACATTGAACTAGTCAACAAAAAAAAAAAAAAAAACAGAAATAAATAAAATCAGTATAGTGAAAAAACTGGTTTTTCTTTCGTATTTATTTATTTATTTAAAATGTTTGTTCATTTGTTCATGTAAAACCCCAGACTCACTCTGTTACTCATATGATGATAGAGGCAGTAAAAAAGATAAACTTAGCTGCAATAGCCAACAAAAATAACTAACACAAAAAGGAGCTTCAAATTCATATTCATATCAGGGATGGCAAAATTAAAATTATAGAAAAACAACAGGCCCTTTGTTTAACAGTGATAACTAACTGCGTATTGTTATCATATTTTTTAAAACAGATTTTATAAGAGTGCAACTTTTTAGGTCTTTTAAGGTCTCTAATGTTCGGAAGTAAGTTCCCAAAAATTGGATATTTTGAACAATTCAAATAAGTATATGGAGCAAACAGTATATAAACATTTCAGCAAAATGATTTATAAAAACAAAATTATAAATTCTAAAATATACAATTTTCTATAGATTATAAATCAAGTTGAAGTAAAAAATTTCGAATTTCAAAAAAAAAAATATTTAATAATGAATTACATTTTAACGAAACTAAAGTACACGATTTTAAGGAATTGATAGTGGACGGTGTTTTTTTACGTAAGTTTACTTTAATAACAGGACAAAATTTATAACGTAACGAGTGCTATCGAAAAAATCTGAAAACACATTTTGTCTCATAACTTTTTTCAGAAGCAATATTTAATTTATTTTTATCTAGTTACCTTTGAACATATGTCAGTTATTATTTTCAATGACAACCATGTTCATTTGTTGTGAGTTTGATCAAAATAAGCAACGAAAATAAATGATGCACTATAAATTATTAAACAATTTAAAAAATCTAAATTGGTCTTTCAAATAATTGGCCAAAGAATTAAATGTCTGGGTCAAACTGTTTCCAATGTTATTAAATAGTATCAGGACAAATCGACCATTGATATGAAACAAAGTTCGAGGAGAAAAAGGTCGCCAAAATATCGTAACCAACAACATTTTAGAAATTCGTGTTTTGATGAAAATCAATAATTTAGAATTATTAATATCATCTGTCAAAATTTTATCGATGTACCAAGTGTCATATAAAATTTATAGCAAAAACAATTTTATCGTAAGTGAAATTTAATATAAAAAAAAATGATTTTCCTGTGAAGTTTTGTTTTATGCACTAACGACATTTTCGCGGTTGGGGCTCGATATTGTCAAGGCCAAAAAAATTTAAAGCATATTGAAAATAATTTCAAAGACATCTGGTAAAAAAATCACCCCTGTTAGCTCAGTACTAAGGCTTTTTGGTGCGAAAAGTTAATTTTAATGCGAAGTTGAAAACATATAAAGTTCAAAATGTTCAAGACTGGAATACTGCAAAAAAAAAAAGAAATAGAAGTCAAGAATAGGGTACGGAAGTTAAGATTAAATTTCGTACAAAAATTTTCCGTTGTAAAACGCATGACGAAACGTAGTTACAGACAGATTACTTGCAGCTTGCTTGTCAAAATTTGTATGTCGATTATGCATGAGGATATGTTAAGATAAATTTAGGATCGAAAAACTGTCGAAATTTCCTAAAGAATTCCTGGTTTGGCAAGATTTATGCAGTTGCGGTAAAATTATCAAATTATTTGTTACAGTGAGCTCTATAAATACCAAAAACTGTAACAAAGAATGTTTAGAAAGAAATATTTTTCTTACATAAGAGAGTGGAATGTGTCTACATATATTTTTGGTCAGATTTGGCATCATGTCAGTATCAAAGAACGCCCTGGAGTGGTACGTTCTTTGGTACTGACATGATATATATATATATATATATATATATATATATATATACATATATATATATTTTTTTTTGATACCGAAATATATTTCCATTTTCCATCTCTGATGAAGAGTAGGAGAGAAAAAACGCTAATTGTCTAAAATGAAAAGCAAAGAAACTGGTATAAACAAATAAAATTCGTTAGAAAATTTACCAAAAAAAACCAAATACATTTAAAGAAAACCAAATAATTATAAACAATAAATATGAATGTTGTATGAGAAGTAAAAAGTTCATTGCATGTTTAATATTTCTATTTGTATTTAATGTCGCCAGGCCTCAGTATTTTAAAGAGAAATATAAATCATATACAATAAATAAATAGAAAAACAAGAAAAATTTCAATTGAAATAGAAAACTCATGGTCATCGAAATAAATCAATAACAAAAATATATGTGTATATGTATACAGTACTGTGCAGAACATAAGCAACCAAATTATGGTAAACATAAGAATATTTCTTACAATATTTAGTTTACAATACATAAATAGGTAAACAAATTCATTATTTGTATTTTGTTTAAAAAAACGGCAAATGTAACGGTTCATTTTTTTAAATTTATTTAGTTTGTATTCTTTTACTCTTACATTTATCAGGAAAATTACATGAAATCAGAAAAATTGTAATTTAAACATAATTTCTCGCAATTAATGTAGAAGAACTAAGTATAACATTGATACATTACGAACATGTGAAATATCAAAAATCTTTAATAAATGGTTAAATGCTTCAAACACAATAAAATGAATAGATAACAATTTAGGTTTAAAATCCAATGATTTCTGTTCCAAAATATTTATATAAACTTATTCCGGAAGTCCCAAAAATTAAGGTTTGAATATACTACTTACAGAAAAATATATGAAAACTTGGGTATGCAATCGAATATTGTTTGTTCATTTAATCAACAAATTAAAATCAAATAATTGTTGGATTAAATTAAAATCAAGAATTTCGAGTAACAATTTATTTGAGCAAATTATGCCGATTAATCGAATAATTCGAGTAAAAATATGTTAAATATGTATTTCCAATTTTTACAAGGTTTTAGGATGTTTTAATTATAGTTTTCTAAGAAATTTAGCTTAAAAACAATGTTTCAAATTTTGTGTAGCATGTTTCGAAGAGTATATGATGGTGATGGTTTCAACGAAATTTGTACTATAGAAGGAATTTAGGCTTAAAATTAAGTTTAGTATTTAAACTTGCTTTCTATATTAGGAATCTATACGGAAGTCGTTTTACTTTCACTGAAAAATTATACATTTTTTAGATTATGCTTCCAAAATGAATTTGAGTACCACTATTAGTAGTATTTTTTAAATTGTATTATAAAATTAAGTTACTTTACGTTTTTTCTTTCCAAATAAACTTTAAATTTGTTACATCGGGCTATAATATCACAAATAATAATTTTCGAACCAAACAAGATTTTTTTATTATTAATGTTATCAATAAAAATACATGGAATTGAAATTGGATTTTTGCATTTATCTATAAAGAAACGATGAAAAATTTGTCATCAATGTAAAAGAAAACAAATTAACTTCATCAACTTCAAGAAATTTTAGAAATCAGTGCAATCGGCTTGGAAAAATATGTCCATCAAATGCTTTAGAGTGTTATGAGGGGAGTCATTGCCCGCCGTTGCTCCGTTGCCAAAGCAAACATGGACTATTTACAAAACATTCAAAAAAGTGATAACTTACTAACGTAATTTAATTTTTCCAGACGATTTTCGTCGATGCTACTATTATTTCGCACTGTTCAAGTATTTTATCTGATTAAAGATGTTGAATTTTCATGTTTAGTTATGTTTTATAAAGTCTAGTTGCAAGTGAATAATTTAATTTATATATTTTACTGATATTTGTAAAAATAGATGTAACATAATTTAATATCTTATATTATCTTAAAGATAGAAAAAAAATTAGAATTGAGCATAATCGTTTACTTTACAGTTTAGTTCACATTGTAAAATGATTCAGTTCGTTCATCGTTCATATTTTAACATTGATCATACTCTGAACGATGAGTGTTTGAATGTATAGACAACAAAATGAAACAGAGTCTGAACAATTAATATTTGAATGAAGTGTCAAGTGAGAAACAAATGAAACAATTGTTTCATTTGTTTCTTACAAGACTTTTAAATTGCTCTTAAAAATTATTATTATATTAAGAAAATAAATACATAAAGTAACAAAAATTGTTCAAAAGAAATATAAAAATAATGCAAAAATGAACGATATAAATCATAAGTAATGAACAACTCAATATTGTACATTTTACTGATTAATTCAATTGAATCGATTCGTTCATGAGCGACACAACTCTAAATAAATTATCTAATATAAAAAAAATACTTGCTCTAGTTTTCCAATTGTTATTCTTTCCTCTATTATATTTCTTAAACTTCAGTAAATATGATAAATGTGATAATTTCATAATTACATATTCTACTATTTATCAATTTATTTAAATATAATTTTTATCAGTGTTTTGTCTTTCTCTTTAAAGAGATTTATATTCCATTACTCTCTCCTGGATGTATTTTATTGAGTGTAGGGGTTCGTTTTTTTTTTTTTGTCATTATAACTTTTTCTATTTGCATTTAAAGTCATTCATACATTTATGATACAAACATACAAACATTGGCTGCGGGAACAAATTTATGTTGTTACAGCTTATTCACATCTATAATAGTGCAATGTTTTTGGAGTTTTCCGCGACAAAGTGGAGTAGTTTTTCTTATATTTTCTGATTTTTTAAATTAAAGCAAAAAATTAAAAAAAAAAATTGTTTGTTTAAGAAACTATAAATATTTTATCTGTAATAAAATCTTTGTTAGTAAACTTTGTGATATAAAATGAGAAAGGGGAAAAAATCGTAAAATATTTGTAACAGTAATCCTTGTCGCTTGTCGATTAGTGATTTGGGATTTGAGAAAATATAGACTAAAATTAAAACTTAACATGGGTCAAATTCGGGAAGGTGTGTACTTTGACAAATTGAGCTATTGGGCTTGTTTTTTATCTTAAAATCATCTCTGAGAAGTTACTTTTCAGAAAAGTGCTAAATTTGTATATATTGCTAAACAAAAATTTTATTTTAGAGAAAACAGGAGTGTAGATACTTTTTTGACTAAAAAAAAAGAAAAAAGCGTCAATTTTTTTCATTCAATAGATAATTATGTTGTTTAACTTGTTAAAAAAAGCTAATAAAATCGGTCGAAAATATTTGTATGTCTGGTCTATATATAAATAATTAAGGCCTCTCAAATTGTCATTACCACAATTGCCGATTACATTTAAGTCTTTCGAACTCACTTTGCATCCATTTACAAATTGATTTTGACCTCACTGTATATTGAATAGATGCAAATATTAAAGGTGTAACCATTTATTTCTTATTAATTTTAAGATAATTTTATTTTCTTTATATTATGGTCGATATTTTGTATTGTTATATGTTTGTATTGTTATATTCTCAAAAACAAGAAGTAGGTATGTGTTAATAAATTACAGGTATTGTACTTTTATAAATTACAGGTATGTACTTTTAAAATACAAAAGATAAGATTTCATAAATTCTTTAGTTTATTTTTTTTTTCTTTTGCTCTAGTTATTCTTTTTTTATATTTTATTATATGAATAAGTGAATTTAATAAATATAAATATAGTAAATTATTTTATATGTTAAAAAAGATTTACAGCCGTATTCACAAAAAATAATGTATGCTTGATATAGGTTTACTATTTTTTCTTATGGAGATTTACATACAAAAAGTTAGTAAACCCTTAACAAAAATACACTATTTTTTTGTGAATACGGCTGTTAAATAACAAACACAATTTTAACTTCAACATTCTTTTAATTCTCTGCCATTGAGATCATATAAATAAATAAATAAATTTATAAAAAACAGAAAGGAAATTGGCAAATAAATAAACATTTTTGTTGACAAAAAAGTACACATACCAAACAAATTTAATTAACAATTGAAAGCTGTGTCTCCGTTTCATTCGTTATTATTTTATTATTACTCTCAACAAAATACATTTTTTGAAACGTTAACGATGGTGCTGTAGTCGTCGACAAAATCACGTGATAGTTTGGATATTGAATAGACAATTAGTTCCATACGTTTTGCAAATAATTTATGGAAAAATATATTTTTATGTATAAAAAAAAAACAAGTCTCTATAATCCCATGACTTTTCCACATAATGAATGTATCTACACCATTTTTAAGAGTAATTTTGAAAAATTCAATTGAAAATTACATTTTACATTGATAAAATTCCAATTTAATTGATATTTTGAATATTATAAAAGGAAAACCTAACTTTCAAGTAACATTTTCTCAATTTTAAATTAAAAATCTCATTTTCAATTCTGAAAAATTAATATTTTAATTGTTATTTACTGAAACTATAATAGAAATATTATTTTAACATTTTCTTTCCGAATTATAATAAAAAAATATAATTTATATCATAATACCATATGAAAAGTTCTTATTTAAACTCAAAAATGGGGTAGTAGTTTAAAAATAATACTTTTTTTTTTTTAATTTGAAGTTTTTTATTTTAGTTATTATAAAAAACTTTTTAATTTTTTTTTAGGAAAAGAAAAAAACTATAAAAATCTTAATAAAATAAACTTATCTAGTAGAAAAAATTAGAAACAAACAAAGAAAAATTCCCGTAACAAAAGCAAAGAAGCAAAAAACAGTTACATAAACGATAAACAGCCGTAGTCACAAAAACTTAGCAAAGCTTTAATAACTATTTTTAAGCTAAATTCCTTAAAGTTGTATTCAAAAACGATGATTTGCTTATTAAACCATTGGTAAGCCACATTTATCTTCTTTAAGGCTCTTTTAAGCTTATGTCTGTTACACAAAAAGTTGTTAATTTATGTTTTGAAATGCATGTTAACTAATGCACAATTAAGATCTTAATGTATTTATTAAGAAAATCGTATTCAAAAAAATATTTACTATGTTTATTAACTAATAAACTGTTTTTTTTTTTTTTTCATTTTCTTTCTCATTCTTATTGTGAGGGTTGCTAGCAGTAAGAATAAATTATTCGATGTTTTTTCATGTATGTGAAGATAAATTCGTATTTAACTAGCAGAAACAAAAACCAGAGCTAATTTTGCAGCCAACAGTGCAACGTTAGTAATTTAACAGAATAGCTATTTGGAATGGTATTTTCTGAAGGATAATACAGGAAAAAGGTAACAGATCCAAACTATATAGTACATGGAAATGGTAGTTCAATATGTCCTTTGTGTGCCTCTAAATGTGGTATACAGGGAATACTAATGGTATTTAAATAATTTCGCTTTTAAATAAAGTCATTTCTGGTAACATATATCATGTGGAAAAATTGGAATTTGGCAATTATGGAAAAATGGTTACTTTTTTCCTATATTATCCTTCAGAAAATACCATTCCAAATAGCTATTCTGTTAAATTACTAACATTGCATTTGAGAAAATTGATTTGAAAAAGTGTAAATTTCTTTGCGAGGATTTGTGGCATTAGTGGGAAAATGGGATTGCTACACAGTTCCAAGGTATATGTATATGTGCTCCAGATTGTTGTAGGGTTTAATTTATTTAGGTTTTATTTCTTTTATTTATTTTATTTATTTATTTATTTATTTATTTATTTATTTATTTATTTATTTATTTATTTACTTTTTATTTGTTTATAAATATACACATATGTTTGTATAATATCCCTTAAACTAATATTAATTTTTCTTTAACTAAAAGTAAATGTTTTTAAAATATTTTATTCTATTTTACAAATATCATTTATTCAAATAATTGTTTAATTACCTTAATGAAATTTGCATTTGCATAGTAAATTAATTTCTATTGCATTTTTTTTTTTCTAAATCTATTAACGAAACGTCATTTAAACAAAATAATATTTAATAATTTATTATTAAAATTAATTCATAACTTGTATTAAAAGCAATAATAATAATAAAGAAAATTTATTGTAATAATTTAAACAAAACAAAACAAATTCCATTTTTTTTAAATTAACTTAATAACAACAATGTTTAAATATTTTTCTTTTATTATTTTTATTATAATTTTGTTGTGTCGGCTTTGACTTAGAAACAAAACCGACTTTATATGACTTTATATAGTTGCTAATAGTTGACGGAATTTATATTTTTTGTAATCTAAGCCACAATTTGTGGGGGAGTTTAAGTAAAGTTTGTTATAAATCGTGAGCGCTTTAGATAAAAGTTTTACTTAGAAGAAATAAAAAAAAAAAAACTTTTTCTCATGCGGTTGTTGTTTTTAAAAAATATAATTGTTATATAAAAATTATTAATTTTAATAATTTAATAATAATTTTAAATATTTTATAAATAATTTTTATTCGATTTTAGTTTTTGTTTAGTTTACAAAAGTTAAAATTCTCATCATTATAGTCCATCAATAAAATAATTTATGGGGCAAAAAAAAAAAAAAAAGTTTCAAGCTAAATTGGCGCCGTGACAACTGAAGCAACAACAAATATTTAAACGCCGACGCCTATAATTTATTTTTCTTTTGCCAATAAATAAATAAATAACCCAGCAAAATTATAAATCAATAAGAAATATTATTGAAAATAAAAAATAATCCCACTAGACAAATATTTAATAAAAAAAAGTGAGGAAATTGATTGAAAAAAAATTTGGATTGAGGTAAAGTTGAAAATATTTTTCTCTTAAAAAATTTTTCCCTATATTTCCTAAATCCCTTCACCTTACTTCGAAAAAATTTCCATACGATTTTTTGAAAAACAAAAATAATTTACATGAAAATTTTTTTAAAGTTAAGGGAAGTGTTTTACAAAATAAGGCCCATTATAATAATTCTAATATATTTTGTGAAGTGTTTATGTAATTTTCATCAAATATTTGCCTAGTCTGACTATTTTATACACCATTAATTACATGTCCTTACATGAAAAACATTATTATCTCTCCATGTCTGTTGAAATCAGTTTTCCAAAGATCTATAATAATCAAAAAGCTTGACTAATATGTTAATATATTCCCAAAAATACTTAAAATTATCCTATTGAAAATCATTTAAATTGGTTAAAAAATATCCGAGTTATATAGATATATGAATTTCCATTCTATTCTATTTAAAATATTTGCTGGGTTATTTTAAATATTTTATTATCATAGAATGCTTGAAGAAAACATATATTTTCTAAATGATAAAGACCTAAAGAACTCTTCATCATAACATAAATATTGTCATAAATACCAGTACAACTATAAATAAAGACTTCAACAAGTTCATAACTATTAAACTGATTGAACATTTAAAACCAGAACTTAAAAGCAAAAAACCTCTAAAAGCCTTTAAGGCATAAAAACTATACTTTTCTTTATTTTCTTTTTGCAGTAAAAATACTTGATTAATCTTTAGTTATTTTTTTAGAAATTTTAAAAGGGGAAATAATTATTCAATATTTAATATGATTGACATGGGAATATTGTTAAGGGGGAAAAATAAAGATTTATAAAACTAAAAGATTAAATCTTAGAAGATTTTTTTATAGAAAGATAATTCAATTGAGTGGTAAATGAAAAAAAAAGTACATGATTTTATAATAAATACTCCTAAACATAATTTTAAATTATTATAAACTTTTTTGAATTTTGAATAAAAAAATATTCACTTTACAATGTTATTATATTTCTTTCTTTTTGTTATAATAAATATGTATTACTTTTTATTTTATTTATAATATCGTATTTAACTTTTTATTTAAACTCTATAATTTTCATATTTTTGACCTTTTGTTTTACCTTTATTTTGAAAACTAAAAATACAAATAAATCTTGATTTAACAATTGTAATTATAATTATATTTCTATAAATAATTATACAGGAAATATTTAAAAAGTGTTTTAAAGGTTACTATTGTTTTTTTATTTCTTATTAATATTTCTTTCTTTTCTATCCACAACTTAAAACAATTAATCTAAGTTTAAACATCTTTATTTTTATTTTGTTTTCTGTAAGAAAACCGACTTTAAACAAATAAAATTGAATTATAGTTAACCACGCTAGTTTTTATTTATTTTTATTTTTATCTAATTTAAACAAATCTTTAAATTTAGCATAAATGCTCTGAAAGCTATTGCGTGTTTATATTGCCTTTTATTTTGTTAACATTATTATTAATAATAATTTGTTAAAATATTGACAATATTGTTTTAGATTTTTGTTAATTTGTTTTAAATAATAAAACAATTGTAGGTAAAAAACAAATATCTCCCACGCTAATAATCACAATAATAATCTTTTGTAATTAATATTATTTATAACTTGTTTATTTATATTGTTTTTTAATTTCAAACAATAAACGAAAAAAATCTTGAACTTGACAAAACTTAGAAAAATAGATTTACTTTAAACATATTTAATCATAATAATTACTGTGAATTATTATTGGAATGCTATTTAGCAAGGTTTCAATTGCAAATATTTCAATTTCAAAAGTTTAGTAATAACAAAATAATATTCCAAAGATTTTTGATACTGATTTAGAAAAGTTTACTTTTAACCAAATTTAAGATTAAAATACAATAAGTAAGACCATAGACAAAACTGTAGACTAGTATATGGATATGACTATAGACAAAACTGCAGACAAGTCTAAGGACTAAATTGCAGTTATACNNATATAACATATAGACTATAGCATAACCTATAGACTAGACTATAGCATAACCTATAGACTAGACTATAGCATAACCTATAGACTAGACTATAGCATAACCTATAGACTATAGACTAGACTATAACATAAGCTATAGACTAGACTATAGCATAAGCTATACATTAGACTATTGCATATGGTATCGAGTAGAATATATCATATCCTAGACTATAGCATTGGTTATAAAGTAGAATATATTATTAGCTATATAGCATTAACAGAGTATATAACCTATATACTGGATTACAGCATAGGCTAAACTAATTGATAGGTTGTATCATATACTATAGACTAAACTATAGCATATGTTATAGACTACACTATA
>MINK01175327.1:0-13239 GCA_001735545.1 Phormia regina
AACATGTTTATTGCTTTAATAGTTTTTTCGCGGGTTTAATATTGCCCCTAAATTTTTTTTTTAAAATTGTTTTAAAAATATAAACTTCTAAATGATATTGCTGTAAAAATTATATAAATATATGAATCCATTAAAAAGTTATATCAATCTGAAATTAACACTTAAATTAAATTCACTTTTCTTCCATAAAGTGGAAATATTTGTCTGTTGATAAAATTTGTCTCTTGTTCTGGACTTTATAATTTTTTTTTTATATTTTCATAAGAAATCTTAATGCAAATGCATGTAAAATAATTCGGAGGAGTTTGGGGTAAAGATCTATCCAAAAGATTTATTCGAGCTTTGTAAATTTTGAAATTTTAATTTAACTTTTTTTATTAAGTTCTAAAATTACAAATTTGGGATCGACTTACAATTATTTTAATTATATATCTGCATATGTAAGGTAAACACTTAAAGGCTATTTTTGATTGATGCCTCTTTTAACGATAAGTTTGCCATTTTAATTAAAAAAAGTCTTGGAAATACGATTTATACGTATTGTTTTTTGGGTATTTCCATGCAAAAAGATGGGAGTATTATTTTTTTATTCTCTGATTTTGTCACTAGTTTATATATAAATTATACTGAAATTTTAGTAAAATAGCTGTATTCGTTTAAATTTTATTAAAGTTTAAATATTTAAAAAAAGAGAGAACTGATGATTAATTTTAAACATTTTTAAAATATGAGTTAATTTGTATTCAGCTTAAAAAATAATAAATTTTCAATTATACACAATAAATTATTGAAATTGAGGTGTTGAAAATGTTTTTTTTTAATTGAAATCTGATCACCGAGAAACTGAGAGTGAAATCTATTACATGGAAATATCGACTAAAAATACTGGTAACTACATTTAGAAGCTTTTATAGCATCAAATCCGAAAATATATTTTGAAAGAATATTATTTGGTTATGTAACTTATTAGTGAAGATTTGATTTGATATATTTGTTTTATCTAGGCAGCAAAATAAACATTTAAAATTGTTTTCTAAAAAAATAATAAAATATTATTTAACAAACCATTTGTGATTACCTAAAATTAATATCCAGTTGCAAATGTTTTAAACACGATCAGCAAATTTGGTGTATGACTCAAAGTTTGCTCTAAAATAAATGATTAATTAAAAATCATGCTCAATATATTATATTATTAAATACATTGTCTTAAATGTCGCCTACTTTTTATCTAAATAGATATTTTGCTTATAAAAACTAATTCATTGCATAATTTTGGTTGGTATAATAAATTTTCCAACAACAAAATAACTTTTACATAAAACTTAAAATACAAATTTAAACTTTATTCTCCCTTTTCCAAATTTAAATCTAAAGAGTTTTAACACTTTTAAAAGCTAATAAAAAGTTTATAATTTTATGATATTTATTTTTATCATCATAAAAATATGCTTTAAATAAATTTTATTTAAATGCCTTAAAATAGACTTTGGGAAATATAAATAACATTGACATAAAGCATAAATGCTTTAGCTATAATTTGCAAAAGATAAGTATTAAATAAAGTTATAGCTATTTTTGTACAGATAATAATAAAGTTTATATAAAATTAAGTTAAACATTTTCCACTTGAGCCTTAAAATAGGCTTTATAAACCATAAGGTTTTAATGTAATTAATAAACATATGTGAGTTGTTGTAATAAACTTTAACAAAGATTTGAAATGCCGTAAATGGCTTCCTGTGCACATGGTATAGGAAATGTACATATGTTTTAAATAAATATGTTTTAGACACCTAAAAATAGGCTTTGAAAACAAAGCAAGTATATATGTGTTTGGCAGATAGGTTTGGATATTTTAGAAACAAATTACTAAATATATTTATTGAAAAGGTTAATAATTTTTAAGAAGGTTAACCAAATTTTATGTTTAAGTATCTAAACTTGTATTATTTGTGCCTCGAAATAGACTATAAAATCCTTTAAGCTTTAAAAGATTTAAATAAATAATTAATTTTTATTTCTTTCTTATTAAACCTTAATAACATTTTTATTTTGCTAAAATTTATTATACTTTCATGTTTAACATTATTTACTAATTACTGCTTAATTTTCTTTCATTTTGGATCCCTAAAATTTTGCTAATAAATTATTATTAAGTTAATGTGTGTATATGCTTATGTTTATATGGCTGAATGTGTGAGTTCATGTGGTTTTGCTTTTTTTTTTTTTAAATTACATTACAACTTCTTTGTGTAATTTTAATGTGAATTTATTTTTTAAAGCATTTTTTTGTTGTATATTTTAGGGAGTTACTTACACTTTGTTTAAGGTTAATTACTGTATGTGGCATTTATAATTGAAGGTTTTATGGTTTGAGGTTTTACAGCCGGTTTCTCTTTGTACACAGCAAAACAAGCAACATTTTAAAATTTAATTGAAGTTCAGATGTGCAGGTTAATTATGTTCAACGCCTAAAGATAGACATTGAAATTAAGGTGTTATTTTCGTTTGGCATATGAAAAATGATGAAAAACATTGTTGGCATACATTAAGGAAAATTACAAAACATAAAAAATAAAATGACTTTAAGCTAAAGTTGTTTTGTTTTGTTTTAATTTCTTTCTTGTTTTTATTTGGAAATTATTTTAATTGCATTTACTAATACAAAGTTTAGAGCTTAAAGTAATAAACGTAATTTTATTTCATTTCATTTGAGTCTATTTTATTTTCCTTGGCCTAAAGCAATCGTTATGGAACTTATTTTAACTATGCGTTGTTGTTGTTTTCATTGTTATAATCCTCGCTAAAAGAAATGAAAGGAAAAGAAAGGTGGGTTGTAAGCGTTTGTTAATTGCGATTCTTTTTACAAGATATTGTTGTTATTTATAGGAACAAGGAGGCATTAGGAAAATGGAAAAAATTCTAAGAATACATTTTATAGAAATAGGTATGCTTAAAAAACCCAGGGACAAATAAATATTAGGTATGTCACATTTTATAAAAGTAAACTTATTTGAATATCTTTAACTTTTTTAAATCAGTCATATTTTGTTTTAACAATTTTCTTTTACCACCTTAATATTTTTGAAATAAGTATAAGACTTCATGTAATTTTGTTTAATTTATATATTAATCTTATTACGAAAAAATCTTAATCACTAATTGCTCACGTTACATTTTAATTGTTTTCAATCGAATGTAATCAATATATTTCAATTGTTTGTAATTTATTTGAAAACTTGGCGATTTAACTTTTGGCAATTTTTTTTGTTAACAACTTAATTGTATCAAGAAAACTTATAATATATTTATATTTATATATTTTTTAAGCAGACAAACATGTTGGGTGTCAGTACATTTAAGTCCTATTTAAAGCATCATGACCTTTTATTTATTTGTTTATATTTATTTAGCACATTTAAATGTCTGGCATAAAATCCAACAAATAACAATAAATGTAAACAACATAAAAATAAATACATATATATATATAAATAAAATTTAAAAGTTTTAAATAAAAGTTATAACAACATAAAATATTATTAAAGTAACAAAAAACAAAAAAAGGATAATGTTAAGCCTAAATGTAGGCTGTAGTTTTAATATTTATATTTTTGGGATTTTTGTTTAATTTATATTTAAAGTTAATTTTAGTTATATGTTAATAATGGAACACATTGTATTATAAAATGACACTTTTTATTTTTATTAGAAAATCTGCTCAGTATGGGTTGTAGATATTACAAAAAATTTCAAAATACTCTCAAATGTTGAAGTATTTTGAAAAAAAAAAAAAATATTTTCTATATTCTTTAAATATATCTTCTTGACTTAAAATTCATAGATTCCTGAATTTTAAATCACTATTTGATTTTAAAATTAATTTAGAAAATTAAGGAACGTATTTCAATAACAATAAAGTAACAATTTATTTAATTTTAGTCCAGCTTTGATGCAAATTTGTTTCTCCATTAAAACATGTTTCTGTTATATCTCAATTTATGCTTTAATTCAAGAGCTATTTAAAACTATTTTTAATTTTTATATACCCCAAATAGCGCCAATTTCCTAAACAATAAGCTGTTAAAAATAAAAAAAAATAATAATTGGATACTATTGGTTTCACGACCAATCCTCAAAAATAATTTAACACTAGTCAACGGTATACGGCGTATTTTCATACTTTTATTTATTTAAAATGAGCCCCCAAAATATGCTTTACAAATTTATAGTTACTAAAATGTTTTTTATTATAATTTTTAGTGTTTATATTTTTAAAAGCACATGTTTGGGTGTCAAAAAAAAAAAAATTACTTAAGAGGAGGTGTATAAATACTATAGGATGAGCCTGTAATATTTAATTGTTGGTGATGATATCTTGGGGGCAAAGATTTCTCTTAACTTAAATATGTCTATCATATAAATTTGCTAGGTATTAAATTAACAAAATAGTTAATGGACAAATACTAAAACATGTTAGGATCCACCACAATTCCATTTCATATTTTTCTGTTGATATTTTTAAAACATATATGACAACAATTTGTGTAAATCTCGGATATCAAATTTAAAATTAATTTCGCATATAAGATGGCACAAAAAGCCAAACAAACTAACATTCTCACTAGTCCTATAAGTGTTAATAACTCGCATTACATGCGTTTGGAAAAAATTTGTTTGGTACTTTCAGTCCTTGTTGGTACCACATAGAATTGTTTGCAATGGATGACCAGCAACAATTATTTAAATATTTGAGATAATAAATATATGGGTTTAAAATTTCTAAAATGTGAATTAAACAACATAATTGCTGATTAAATTTAATAGTATTTAATTTTATTTGAAGCATACTTTCTGGGGTAAAAAATAATGGGATGTTAGAATAATTTTTTTTTTGGAGATAATATTGAAAAAGTTCTAAAATTTTGTTCAATTAAAAATTATTTTCTCTTAAAAAGTTATGTAAAACTTAAAGCTAATAGGCATTTGCAAAAGTTGAGAAAAATAATCATTAACAGCCCAGAAAATAATATATTTTCTGTTCCAGAACACATGAAAATAGCCTGTACTTGTTCTACTGTGGCGTTATGACCAAAGATTTTTGTTTAAAATTGTCAACTCCAGAAGTTGTTCTGTGGAACTGTTACCTAGCCAGTACCCATTATATGGAATGTAGAAGTTATACAGAAGTTATACCACAAATAGGTTCTATTCCACTGGTGACGAATTGGTTGTGATATCACTAGTTCTAAAGATGTTATGAAATAATCTGAACAGGTTACGATTACACCAGATCTAGAACGATTTTGAAAAATTTCCTGGGAGCCTTATTCATAATAAAATTTAAACATTTATAAACTTTTTATTAAACATATTTGTATGGAAAATTTTGCTATAAAACTTTGATTAAATGACAAATTTTTGTAACGAATAGGTTAATAAGTTTTAAGTGAAAGAATGTTAATTTATATTTTATTTGGAGCATACACTTTGGGGAAAAATATAATATAATTTGTTGGAAAAAGTTTTGATATATGTTATTAATTAAAAAAATTATTTTCTTAAAGGATTTTTTTAATAATTTTAAATAAACTAAAAACTTTTCAAAACAGTTTGTAAGTTAAAAAAGTAAAAATTAGGAACTTATTTCTAAAACAGACACTTAAGCATAATTCAACATTTAAAGATGGTATTAGACATTTTAAGACTGTTTAATGATAGTGTTAAAAATGGATCTATATATACACGAATGATTTTATTACGTTAATATACGATTATACAAGTAGTTGTAAAACTCTTTATTTATTATCAATTTATAAGAAACTAATGATTTTATTAAATGAAGGCTTTATTAAAAAATATTTTAGTTTTGCTAATTTTATATTTAACTAATTTTATATAATTTTAAAAGAATGCTTTACATTTACATTTGTTTCACAACTAAAAATATGCAACACATTACCAAAAAAAAAAAATACAAATAATAACATCATATAAATCATTTCAAAAACCTCCCTAAAATATGCTGCAATATGTACATATATTTTTCTACAAACAAAATTTTATTTTTCTGCCAACATTTCAAAATTGTTAAAATAATATTTTCATATTTCAAATATGTTTTTTTCCTTACAACCAAAACAAAAATAAAAGAAAAGTATTTGGAAACTACATACTTACATAAAAGAAAAGAAAATAAAGGTACCTATTGTTTTTTTTTTCTCTCCCTGATAACTTATGTGTTTTATGCATAAATTATAGGTTAGGAATCTAATATTAAAAAATAAACTGCGCATAACACACATACATATGTTTTTTGGCATAGACAATAAGCCATAAATATTTATAAGATATTTGTTATAGATTTTTATTTAAAGTGTCAGCAAGTTGTCTAAACAATATTATCTATTTTAGATATTTTCTCTTTTTTTGTATTTAAGTTTGTAGATTAAAAAGCCATTAAGGGTTTTAACCCCTTTCTCATAGGGGAGAATTTATAAACTATAGACACCTATAAGAAAACAAAAACTGTTTTTTTTATTTATTTATTATTACAAATAATTTCTTTGTTTGTTATGCGGGATTTTTATTTAAGTTGTAAAAAGGTGAATAAACTTTAATTTTTAAAAAAGTAAAACAAAAGTTTATTATAATGTAGACTAGAGGATTTCTTTGGTTTTAGTTCAAAGTATTAAGTTTTTATATTTGAAGTGGTTTTAATGTTAAATAGTTTTCACCTTTTTGATGTTAAAAAAAAGAAAATTTCTTTTTTGTTGAAAATAAAACCAAAGTTAATATAATGTTTTTAGAGGATGAAATAGAAAAAAAAAAAAAATAAATAAAAATATAATAAAAAAGATACTTGAAAAATTTACTTTTATTTAGGATTGGGTTTTAAGTCTGTTTTAATATAAAATAAATAATTTTAAAATCACTATAATTAATTTAAGGAAAAATATTTTACAGCTTTAATTTCAAATTGAATTTAATTTATTCTAAAGTTCTTTCAGATGTGTTTTAATTGGCAAAATAAATGATTTAGTTATGTTTATAGATGGAACATAAGAAAAAAATTATTGTTGGATTATTAATCCCTCCTTTTGCTTTTAAAAAATTTCGTTTTTTTGATCCCTTCTTTTTCAAATTAATATTTTTTTGAATTTTTCTTTGTTTTAATAATTTCTAAGTCAATGTATATTTAATATTTAAGCTTCTTTCATTATGGTATTTTTTTTAATTAACCTCTGCACAAGCAAGTGTAGAAAATTTTAAAATGTCAAAATGCTAGGTAACGACTGCCTTAAAGTAGGCAGCTTATTTTAACAGCATATTAAATATACATTACTTCATGCACGAATAACTTTAGCTTTGACTCTCATTTTTTTGTAAATTAATTTTTTGTTGCCTACATAAAGGCTGTTTTGAAATATTTGTTTGTCTTAATTCTTTTTAAATGATCTTAAGAATTATTTTAATTTATTACTTTCTTTATTTTTATTATATTCTTAAAAATAATTAGTTTTATATTGTACAGAAATAAAAATAATGTAACTAATGTAAATAAAATAAATGTTTTATATTTTTTTCCAAATAAGTTTTTTAATAAAGTTTTATGCTTTGTTTTAATGTTTCTTAAAGAGACAAGTTTTTAAATACTTAGAATTCCTTGCAAAAAATTACTAGACCATGAATTATTTACATAAAACTTTAGTTTTATTTTTATTGCTAAAAATAATCATATAAATAAATTCCCAGTAAAAGTTATAAACAGGAATTTATATCACATAACACTGCAATTGTGTGATATCTGTATTGCACATTGTACATACATATGTACAATAAATAATGTTTATTTTATTTCCCACTTTCTAAAAATATACAATAAAATATAAATTCTCTGCTTTAGAAAATATTTCATTTTTACTTTAAATATATATTTGAAAAAACTAAAGCATACTTTAAGGCTTTGTACTAAGATTTACGTTTTTCTATATAAATACCAAAAATATATTCATTGCATTCACAGATTAAATGTTGAATTATTTCAGCTTGTTACTAAATTAATTTAACTTTAATTCATTTAATCTCTCTTTTCTGCCAAGCAAGACATTAGACTTTTGTAACCATAAATTTGGTAGAAGATATAAAAAAAAAATAATGTTAGTCTGCAGTATTACATATAAATTACAATTTTCTGTTTTCTGTTATTGTCTTGTATTAAAAAAAAATCTTTTACTTACAAATTTTGCAAAATCACTAGAATAAACTTAAAGGATTTTCTGGCATTAACATGATTTGCTTATTATTTTAGGTGGTTAAGCATTTGAAATTTTGAATTTTTCTTTTCGTTTTAATAGATAACAAAAACGATGCAAGTAATTGTGTTTTAATTGACAGATGACTAAAGAATTTTTAAATTAANNTTCTATAAAAAAATTGAGAAAAATTTTTTTATAAAAAAATTGAGAGAAGTTTTTTTATAAAAAGGAAATTGAGGGAAAATTTACTAAAAATTCTAAATTGGGAGAATATTTTCCATAAAAAGAAAATTGAGGAAAAATTTTACATAAAAAGGAAACTGAGAAAAAATTTAATATAAAACAAAATTGAGAGACAATTTTCTATAAATATTAAATCCAGAGATAATTTTCTATAAAAGGAAAGTTGAGAGAAAATTTTTCAATAGAAAGAAAATTGAGAAAAAATGTTCTATAATAAGAAAATTTAGAAACAAATTTTCAATGAAAAGAAAATTGATAGAAATTTTTCCATAAAAAAGAAAATTGAGAAAAAAGAATTGAGAAAATTCAACGAACGAAATTTGAAACAAGATTGAGTGATATTTTTTATAAAAAAATTTCAATTTTATAAAAATTGAGAAACTATTTTTATAAAAACAAAAATTAGGGAAAATTTTAATAAAAGAAGAATTGAGAAAATATTTTTATAAAAAGGAAATCGAATAAAATTTTTCTATACAAGAAAATCGAGAGAAAATTTTCTATAAAAGAAAAATTAAGAAAAAATTTTCTATAAAAGAAAAATTAAGAAAAAAATTTCTATGGAAAAAAAAAAATTGAGAGAAAATTTTCTTAGAAAAAAAAAATTTTCTATGTAAGCAAAATTGAGAAAAAGTTTTTATAAAAATAAAAATGGGAAAAAGTTTTCTATAAAAGAAATATTGAGACATAATTTTCAATAAAAAGAGAATTGAACAAAAATTTTCTATAACAATAATATTTAACGAAATTTATTATTTTATATAAATTTAATGAAATTTAAAACAAATTAACAAACATTTGTATAAAAAGAAAAGTTATCAGAAGGAATATGTGATTTTTTTATAAAAACAAAATAAAACCTTTTTTATAAAAACGAAAATTTAACGAAGGTTTTCTATAAAAAGAAAATTTAACAAAAAATAAAATAAAAAATTATCGCAAATTTTGTATAAAAAGAAAATTTGCTATAAACTGAAAATTAAGCAAAACAAAGTAAAATTTTACTAGGAAAAGAAAATTTGTGGACGTTTTTTAAATAGCTATATTAACAAAATCTCACTGATATATTATTTCAAAAGACCTTGATATATAATTTATTTCAATTAATATTAATCATACGCGTATTAGAATTTTCTTATTCTTTTTGTACAAAGTAATAACATTAAAATAAAAATTATTATTTGGTTGATAAACTTTATAAAACAAAGGAAATTTTTTCATTAATTTTTCTAATATTCAACCAACATGCAAAATTATTTCTAAACCTTAACAAAAACAGCATGTGGCAAATTTACACAATTTTATTAAGAAATAAATTTGATAAAACTTTCACCAAGATGTTGTTTACGATTAACTAGAACATAAAAAGTAGAAGAAGAAAAAAAAAATATTATATAAAATTTTATTATAAGTAACTGAAAAAAAGGTATAAAATATTTGCTTAAAAAATTGCAAATATAAATTTAAAGTCTAAAAAGTATAAAGAAAATAAGTTTATATTCTGTTTATGCAAATATGTTATACAATTAAAGGAAGTTATGTACATAAAAGATATGCTAGCAAAATTTTATTTTTATTATTTAATAATGTAAGTGAAAAATAAACTCTTTTCATAAAAAACTTATAGTAATAAAGGACTAAATAATATGAGACTGTATGTATGTATGATTGTTTGTTTGTTTATGCAAGTGTTAGTAAAATTTTATCATTTTCTAAACATAAACAAATAAATTTCTCACTTAACCCCTCTCTTTTACACTTTTTATTAACATCTTTATTTGTATGTATGTATGTATGTGTATTGTATAAAATTATAGCAACAAAACATTAACTTCCTTGTCAATTTTTTTTTTTATTTTCTTTTTTATTTTATGTTGCAAAATTTCATTTATTTGTAAGAAATTTTATATATTTTTGAGAGAGTGTGTATAAATATAAGGATTTGTATATTTGTTTATTATGTGAACATTTGAAAGGATTTCCTTTCAATCTTCTAATGTTATGCATTTGAAAAAAAATGTAAAAAGAAAATAAAAAATTTTAGAAAAAAGTGGGGCATTTCTATAAAGATTGACAATTTCTCAATTTGTTTGCAGCACTAGGAAAGAAAAAAATTCTTATTAAGTTAATATATTCATATGTTTTCAAGTTAAGATAACTTTAAGGAATAATAGAAAAATGATGAATATTTTACAATTCTCAAGAAAATGAAAAAAATTACTTCAAATTTTTAAATTTGTTTATTTTGAAAAATATTGAATGTTTAAGCCGCTTTCTCTTTACTTTTAATGTAAAGTTTTGTTAGTTTAACGAACAAATTTCATTTCTTAACTTTATATGTTAAGAAGTTAATTTGTTGTAATATATTTTAATTTACTTGAAAATAAAATGTTTAATGTCAAGGTATCAGGGAATGACAGAAAATTATAATTTATTTAAGTAAATTATATTTAAGCACAAACATTTTGTTGTCTTCATTAAGACTGACTTATTTTCAAAGTTTATTTGAAATATATTTTTATTCATGATTCTTTGAAAGTTCTCTTAATTTGTATCATTTGCAACTTTGTTTTTTAATTCTTAAGAATATATTTTATATTCTCTGTTAATTAGTCTATTACTTTTTATAAAAGTTAAGTTGCAGCAATGAGAAATTTGTTGATAAATTACTTTTCAGTGAATTCATCTAAAAACATATTAATCACCTGACTTCTCATTTAATATTAATTAAGGCTTAAAAGATATTAACTTAATATTTACCAAGGAGATATTCTAACAGACATATGGTTTTACTTATTAAATGAAATTTACTAGACCTTGAATTATTTACTTAAATAATATTTTTATTTTCTTGTGTTTATATAATACATATGTAAATACTAAAAGAAGCAAAGAAATTTGTTTAATTTTTTTCTCCAAACACCCAAAAGTATGCAATAAAATACATATTTTATTTAATACTAAAAATATACTACATTATTCTATTTTTAGCATGTATTTCTTAATAAATTAAATACATATGTTTGCGACAAAATATTAAGATTTATGTTTTGTGCAAAAAAGCACCGAAAGAAAAAAATTTAATAATATTTATGTTATTACTAGATTAAATGTGAAAGTATCTAAGATTGTTATTTAATTTAATTTGCTTAAATTTATTTCATATATTTTTGCTAATAGAAAGTATTAATAAATTATGGTAGAATCAAAATGTTAGTCTGCAATAAAATAACTTATCCAGCTTAGGAAAACATCAAGATGGAAAGATATAGTCGATTAAGGATTATAAATAAGACCTTCTAGATGAAATTCTATAACGAGTTTCAATAGACTTCGTCCTTGTGCCAAAAATAATCAATTCTTCCAAATTTTATCATAATATATTTTAAATTTCGACTTGTATTTTGTTCAAAAATTTTACTGGATAGACAGACAACCATCCATTATTTCAACATTTCAGAATTTAAAAAAATAAATATATATTTTTTTTAAATAGAAAAAAGTTTGGATAGGATTTGAGTCGGAAACCATTACCCAAAGAACCTCTAATTTTACTTTAAACGTAATTCTTTTAAAATCACTACAAAATGTATGTAGTCCGGAACAAATATTTTTTTTAGAAGTAAAAGAGTAATATTCTTTTTGGAATATAAATTGAAATTTTGCAAAAAATTTTCTTTTAGAATTTTGCAACAATTTTAGTGAATTGTTACAGAAAGGGTATATTTTTTGCATTTAACTCNNCGTCCTTGTGCCAAAAATAATCAATTATTCCAAATTTTATCATAATATATTTTAAATTTCGACTTGTATTTTGATCAAAAATTTTATTCTTTTTGGAATATAAATTGAAATTTTGCAAAAAAATTTTCTTTTAGAATTTTGTAAAAATTTTAGTGAATTGTTACAAAACGTGTATATTTTTTACATTCAAGTCATAAATGAATTTGTTGCGAATTAAATTGCGAATATATTACATACCCAAGCTTATTAGATTTAGTGGTGTACCTACTACTACAGTGACACACTAGAGACTTGTACTCCTCAAAATGAATTCATAAATGTGTCAGCTCTATCCATGTGAATTTGTATTTAGCTATTTTCAGTAGGTCACAAATTACCTTTACACAGTTTGGGACCACTTTGCGATAGAGTGCTATTTTGTGATTAGGATAGGAAGAGCGGTATTCCTATGAGTGTTAATGTTTACAATTTTTTAAAATTCTTTCTCATTTCCCTATCAGTGATTGAAAATCTCAAGTTTGGTATTTGAATTTTTTTCTCAAAAAATTCGTAATTTTTTTGGTTCCTATAAACTCCCCTTTTTTTTTGGTTTTCGGTAATGACAACTAAAGTACTTTTTGGAAATGAAACCTCAAACAGAATAAGTTATAATCAAATGGATCAGTTGGATAAAGCGCAGGAATAGTAACCATATGGTTGCCGGTTAAATTTTTTAAGTGTTTTTAACAAAATTAAATGCGAGGTGAAGTACTGAGTAAGACTTTAGCTATTAAAAATTAATATGTAATATGGTCTCAAGTTTCGTTTTATTTTTAATATTCTTTCAGATACATAGTTTTGAATTCGTGGCCAACTTGTGATAAAAATAAACTACTTATTTTGTATCCATTATTCCTGAAAGCAAAGTTTTTGCTGGGTTATTATGGAAAAAATATTTTAAATGGTTTTCCCATGAAATTACTTTTAAGAATTTTCAATATTTTTCCTAAAA
>MINK01175327.1:14160-25628 GCA_001735545.1 Phormia regina
CTTTTAAAACATCCCCAGAACTAGTGATATCACAACCAATTCTAACATAACCTAATTGTGGATCTAGATTCGTTTTAAAAAATATTTTAGAGAACTAGTGCTTAAGAACTAATCCTGAATGACTTCTACATCACTTCTGAGAACAAATTAACTTAAAATGACTTCGCAAAGAAATGCTTAAAAAACTTCCCTTAAGCTTCTATTAGCAAAGAAAAATCACTGATTAACGAATATTTTTAGGAACCGTTCCATAGAATGAGTGCTGGCTGGCTAACACTTCTAAAGAACTAATTCTGGAGGACAATTTCAAAACAAAAAATTCATTGATTCGTAACGCCAAAGTATAAATTACTACTCTATACTTATAATTACCACAAAATAGACAAGTGCAGGGTATCTTTCAGTGTTCTGGATAATACTTTTTTCCTCGGGATATCGTCCAGCAAGAGCCTTATTTTCTTAAAATAATCTTCCTGTTTAAATCTTCAAAGTTAATTTCCTCTTTTTTAAATTATTAAACCTTTTTTAAAAATTTCAAAATTTATTATTATGGCCACATTTTATATTAAATTTTATTTCCACCCATTTATTTCAAGACTCCCCAAAATAAAAACATTTTATTTATCTTTATTTATTTTTCTATTTGTGGTCATTTTCATTAATAGCAAAAGAGTCTTAAGCTTTTTATAACACTGACTTGACTGCTGCTTTTACTGCCTTCTTTCTTTTTTTTTTAAGATACAATCATAATAATGATAATGTTGCTGTTGAGTGATAATTGATGATATTTTTAGACATAAACATTTATGCTTAAATTTTGTTCTTTAACAGTGATATCTTCATACATACATCATTAAGATAGATTTGAGGGGAGGAATTTTGTTTAGAATTAAAATAAGATTTAAGCAAAGTGTAAAAAATACTTTATTTTTGTTGGTTCTAATTCATATTATAACGTGTGGCGTATAATTTATTATTTTCCTTTTTGGGCTTTAATTCCTTTAATGGTTATTTTTGTATATTTTTTATACAAAACAATTTAGTGCTTTATTATTTTTTTATATGTATTTTTAACAAATTGATTGGTATCTATATCATTGTATTATTTTGTCTTTTTTATTCATTTTTATCGCACTCTCTAACATTGACGTTTATTTGAAGTTTTATGTATCCCTTACGAGTTTCAAAAAACAATTTGGAAAAGCTGAACACTAACGAAATTGAAATATAAATTGGAATTTGATTTAAAAGGTATTAAAATGTTGTTTTTCCTTTTTTTCAGTTTTTTATAAACATAGAATAGACTACAAAAGGCTGTATAGTCAGTCTATGTGTGATACCATACATATATATCTAGCTTAAATGTTTTGTATAAATTACAAAAAGAATTGTTTTAGACATTTCATTTGTATAATCTACATTGTTATTTAGACAGCTAGATTTTAAAAAAAAGGACAAAAATAAAAAAAAAATGTTTTTAATGGTCTTACACATGACACAATTATTTTGGTATTGACAACAACAGACAGAAAATTGTAGAATTGATATACTTTTTTACCATTTTTTTTTTCTTTTTTGTAATTAGTTGGCTGTTTTTGTCTAAGTAATTTAATCTTATTTTTTTAATGGTTTGTAAGAATTTAATGTTAAATTATATGTGGTAAAACAAATATGATGAGGATTAAAAATTAACTTTGGTTTTTGAAAAAAAAAAAAAAAAAAACCATTCACCCTAATTCATAAAATAAATTTAAAATTAAATCTTTGATAATAACTCAACTTTATTTTAAAAAAAAGAATTTTTATTATCTCTTTAGCATTAACACAGCCACCCTATAGACCACATTACTGCATAAAATCTTGCCAACTAGAGTGTATTAGTACAAACTTTGAGAACTTTTCTACTAATGTGTTCACAACACATCAGCAAAAAGCTCTCTCAGTTTCTCAATCATTCATATTGCCATGAGCTTATGCTAGTATGTGTC
This sequence comes from Phormia regina, assembly GCA_001735545.1. Lineage (NCBI taxonomy): Eukaryota > Metazoa > Arthropoda > Insecta > Diptera > Calliphoridae > Phormia > Phormia regina. The sequence goes on from MINK01175327.1 coordinate 16,149, forward strand.
TATGGGTGCTTAAGAAATATTAAAAACCAAACAGTTTTAAAAGCCTTTAATTAATATCCTAAAATACTTGGAAATACAATCTACAATATCTGACCGATTAGTTGGCATTTATGTAATGCTACAGGCCTAGCAGAGAGTGTACAGAGCCAATTTTTGAAAAGAACCATCTAACAGATCCCTCAGGGTCGCGAACTAACGATGCCTCAAATTTAGCCGGTACTATGAAATCAGAAATCTTTCTATCGCTTGCAAATTTCTTATTCTCTCATTGATTTCAAATCATCTTTAATTTATAGTGGGCCCCGATACAGACCTGCCTAAAAAAACACATTTGTTCTATTATCTCTTATACGTTTTCGCGTTATCTTTTGTTTTTATCCCAATGATTTATTAGTTTTTTATTAAAATTAAATAACAACTTATCTATCGAATAAAAAAATTTACAATCGATCTCTATACCGAGTCCAATAAATTAACAATTTGAACTCTGATAAAATCTGCAAAAATTAACATTTTTTTGTGATTTTTTGTTCGAAAAAGTATTTTGCTTTCTTTTTTCTTCTAAATTAAGAAAATTCTTTAAAACATATATATAATAATATTATAACTTTTCCGTAAAGGTGTTCCATTACAGACATGGACTTTAAAAAATAAATAAAAAAAAAACAAGTCCAAAAGTTATTATATAAGAAAGTTTTCGACTTTTAGTCTATATTTTTCTAATATTCCAAAGCACGAATCGACAAAACAAATTTACAGTTTAGAAATCTTATAATATGGGACTTCGAAAAATGTGTGATTTTATAGCCGAACATATACAAATTAAAATTATTAATTTTTGGTTATTTTCTCATTTTAACGATAATTTTTACATTTACGAAAAATTTGTTAAGATATCTTTACTAACAAAGATTTTTATTACTAATCAAATAGTTATAGTTCTACCGAAAAAAACAGTGAATTTATTAAAACTTTTTACTTTTAATTATGCATAAATCTATATGTATTTTAGGCAGTCATTGGTTCGCTATATTAATTTTTGTTAAAATAGAAAACTGTGAATACTTAATATACTTTATAGATACTGAGAAAGATTTGGTTCACTACTAAACGGGCATAGATATGTAAAAAAACAGGTTTTAAACATAAGTGATATATGTGTAAAATATTTTTTTTAATCTCTTGTTTAAGCTAAGGGTTTTATTTTTTTTATAAGTGGTCATAAATATTTTTATAAAATTTTCGGTTTTTTTAAGATCAACTAATATTCGTCTTATAATTTTAGCTAGTTATGGGCCAAAACTTATTAAAAGAATGTTGGATAACTATAATAATACATATAAACATGTATATTAAGCATTGCAATGACTATTATTGTATTGTAGTTTTTTGTATATGCAGTCAGTTTGTTTATATATACACACATATACACAAAAATATATAAATGTTTTTCTAACGAAGAAATATTTGTTGTGATAGTTTAATTTTTTGTTATAAAATTGTTGTAGTTAAAAAAGTATAAATGAGTGCATACTTTAAGGGATACATTTAATAATTTTGTCGTTAAGATAAAGATGTGTACAAAATATTCTTTACGGCTAAATGTAGCGCTCTAACTTGTTTTTAATCGTTTTATGTAAATGTACTTAAAATCAGCAATGACAATGTATAGCTTAAACATTCTCTTTTTATTTTCTCTTTCTTTTTATTTTTATTTCACTTTTATTATAAATAGAAAAATATATATTCACATCATTTATACTTAAATTTAAAATTACTAACATGTATGTAATTTAATGGACTCGGTAATTGTAAGTTAAAATTGTATAAGTATGTGTTGAATGTATATGAATATATTGTTATGCAGTCATGATTACTTTTCATGTCATTATAGTTTAAAGTCCTTCATTCATTCATATGTTCATGCAAGTGTTGTCAATTTTTTTTAAACTGAAATTGATACTCAAACTTCTCTCAAGCCATTTATTTTCATTCGTATTCTGTCTAGGGGGTAAAGTAAATGTGCAGCCATTGTGAACAGAATAACAAAAAAAGCAAATAAAATATTTACAATGAAAATAATGTTAAAAAAATGTAAAAAAAAAACAGAAATGAATTATAAATGTTTGTGCTAGTATCAAATGAATTTTTCTACCATTAAGTGGTCAACTATCAAGCAAATGGCACTCAATCAATATTGAGGTCATTTTAAAACAAAATTTTATTTTTTATTTTTTTTCTAATTTTTAATAGATTTCGTGCTAGAAATTTTGTTAAAAAACAAAAGAAATTGTTATTGGTTTTTAGAATTATAAATAATTTATATTTCATTGTTTTTTATTACAAACTTTTCGTTTAGAATTTTAATGTTAGATTATGACAGCAAGAAGGGACAAGAATTTTTGTTATTGCTATAATATTTAAAAAAATATTATTAATAAATCGACCGGAAAATTCTTAAACTTGTCTGAAATAAATAGCTTGCACTTTATTTTTCTAAGACCAGAAAAAATTAAAAAAAACAGTTTGAACAATAATCTTAAAAAATCCAAAATTCGTTTTGGCCAATATCTCCGTTATTATTGAATTTTTTTGTTTGAGATATATCCATCATTTATAAATCCTACTTGCTGAATTTTAACAATAAAATTTTACAAAGGATTTCCTATTGTTTGATATATATTTTAAATTTCAGGTTTTCCGCGGATCCAGCTCAAGCATTTGGGGGGAGGAAAATAGTATGATTTTCATAACTATTTCCTGAATTTTTATTTTTTGGTACAAATTCTTCACTAAGGGTTTCCATTTTGGGGAGGGAAATTCCCTTTTTTCCCTCCCCGTGGATCCGCGCCTGATTTCAACCGACATATGGACAACGGATATGACAAACTTATATGCACCCGTGGTAAATTTTGTACATTTGTGAATCGCTGAATTTTTAATATAATTTCACATGTTAATAGTTAAGTTGTTTTTGAGTTGATTTGCAAGAGAATATTTTCATAGCGGTGCAGGAGGGCTTAATAGGTGACTTTCCAAAGTTGATCATACTTTTTTCAGTTTAAGAAATATTTTGGTTGAAATAAAATGTTACATCTTTTTTATCCCCTGCACCACTATTGGTGGTTGGGGTACTATGTGTTTGTGCAAATATTGTAACGCATAGAAAAAAATCTTTCTATCCCCACCGATCGACTCAGAATCACATTTTTATAAGTATAAATGACACATGAAATGCCAAATATTATGAAGTTTGGCCCTCAATTGACCATAGCTCTCATATAAGATCCAATTTCGGGAATCTCCCAAAAGTGCATACATACATGTGAATCTTAGTATCGACGTAATATTCTGTATTCGTATTTTTTATTTTTACTTTATACAAGTATGGATCCATAATTGGCTACTTCCCGAATTTTGGTACACATAGGCAATTGTGTAGGGTATCATAGGGTCGGGCTTGACCGGCTATACTTTTTCTTTATTTAATAATTATTACAATTTTCTTTAGCATTTTAAAGATATCGTATTCGAAGATGTAATAGTTTATTTCTTGAAAGATTTATTTTAAACTTTCGATCAAAAGTAGCTCACTATATATTCATTTTTAAGGTTCAAAACTACACTAAAATTGTTTATTTTCTATAGCTTAGAAATTATTAATAATTGGATTTTATTTTTGTCTATAACGCCTAAACTAAATATGGCTCCAACTTGAAATTTTAAGAATTTTAAAAATACCTTTTTTAAGATATAATAGTTTTAAGTTTGTTATCTCCAACTTGAACTTTTGATGTAAAAAATTTGTATGAAGGTAATATCTATGTCTATAATATGCAACAACAACTAAATATCTGCCATGTATATTTTGAAATTAGAAGTTAAATAGGTATACATTTCAGAAACATTTCCAATGGTCAAGGCTTCTAAAGAATTTCACTGAAATCGGAGATGTCAAATCTGATTGCTGTCCGTTGTGACATAGAATCACCCATATATAAGCAAACTGTAAGAAAAAAATGTGTGACAACTTTCAAAAAGACTGGTCCATAATTAATAGTAGATTCCATATAAAGCATTCATTCGAAAATCACTCTAACGTGCATAAATACCTTATAAACTTCGGTTTTTCGATTGTATTTGACACAAACATATTGTAAAAAAGTAGAATTAAAGTGAGAAATTTTATGATTATTTGTCCATAATAAGCTAAAACTCCACGAACGACTTTGTGTACATAATTAAGGAAGTGGGGAGACAGTTTTCTATAACTGTTTTATTTAAATTATTGTTATTATTATTATTATTATTATTATTATTATTATTATTTTACTCCTCTGTGCGATTATCTGCCTGAATTTGTGAATTTACAAATAAAACAGTTATTTTGTAATTAATGAAAATTTTAATTTTAAAAATGCTTTATTCATGTTCATTTCTATAGGGAGTATTATTTTATAAATTATCCAATTTAGTTAAACATTAAACTCATAGAGACTTGGTTAGAATAATCGTTAATGATACAAATGGGTCGAGGTCGTTGCCATTATTATTACTGTTATTGTTATTATTTGTTATTGTGCTTTTTATTAGTTATACATATGTACACACGTATATATTATTTAAAATTTTACTCATACTCCTACATATAGTAATACTTAATCCTTACACATACAGTTCAATACATTAACAGACACATGTATTTATATGGTTGATTAAAATATGTATGTAAAAGAGATATTCTAGAATCTAGATAAGTAAATAAATGCTATTTTATATTCTCTCTATGCTAACTATGTGATATTACAAAAAAAGGTTTTATTCTCTTCTGAGTTGTAGTTGCTGTTTAAAAAATACCTTAAGGTTTTTCTTGTAATTGCAGGGAGCGGTCTTGCTTTATTGTTGTTATTGTTAATATATTTTTATTATTAATATTTCAATATGTTAAAATTCTCTGTAGTTGATACATATAGAATATTTGCTGACAGTTGGTGTTTTCATTTTTGTCCTTTTAAGTTTTTTTGTTTAAAACGCCTTTTTATTGATTTATAAGTAAGAGTGTGTTGTTAAACTTACTTATTTTATGGCCACTTGCCGGGTTGTTTGTCTTTTTTTGTTCGTATCTTTTACTTTTCTTTTTATTCTTCTTTTTTATCCTCTTCCCTATTTTTTATAGGGAAAATTGCAAAAAAAAAAAAAACAAATAGGAGAAAATGAAAAAAAAAATGTTAAAAAAAGAGCAAAAGATATAAATGAAAAAAAAAAATCATACAAGTTTAAAAATCAATAAAATTCAATAAGTGTTGAAGTGTAATGTAAAGTGGCTTTTATGTACTACAACATACCAACTTAACCAGACACTTATTCACTCACAGTGCCAGCACAGACACTAAACCAAACGACCGTTTGTTAGTCATACAAACCAACAGGCAGACAGACAGACAAACATGAATAGAAATATATGGTAAGAATTCAGGTCATTGACTTCTGCATTGGGTTTTCCAATCACTATAAGAAAAATATATTCCTTTAGGTTGAGTTAAAGCATAAGAGAGTAAAGTATTGGGAAAAAATAAAAAACTGCAGTATTGCAGTAACTAAGTTCAACAAAATGAAGTTTTTTATTTTATTTATTTTTTTTCATTACGTGTCAGGAAATTTTAAAATAAGAAGAAAACTAGTTGTAATATAATATAAAAAGGAAGAAAGAACTTTAATTTGAGTAAATTTTGATATTAACATTAAATTGAAAATAAAATATATTAAGGGGTCAAAAAATTATTAATATGAACTGGGAAATGTTTGATTTTTATTTTCTGTAAACAAATTTAAAAAAAATCAAGTATGAAATAGCCGAGTGAATGTTTTATATGAGTCCTATGTTAAATTGTGTACTGATAATTATATAAAGGGTGTTCTACAAAGTGTTAGAGCTAGAACCGGTCCCTGTCCCTTTGGACCAATCGCTTGACATATTGAATGTTAGTTCTTTTCCCTCTAGGGAAATGACACCTTGAGCTTAACCTTTTCCAACCATTACCCGATGTCGTTGAGATAACTTTACGAAATTTGGCACTAAGTTTGTTTTTGTGATTGTAATAACACATTTTAGAAATCGTACCATTTTTAGACTTTTTCTGAACAATATTTTGAAAACAGTTTTCGTAGAGCAGATTTAAAGATATCGGCCGAAATGAAAGATTCGACTTTTTTCCTCTTATCTTTAAGAGAACAAATTAATCTAATAATAACTGTAAAATATAGCATTAACTTCAGAATTGCCCTAGAGGGAAAAGATACTGAATATGCCTTTTCGGGTTAGTTCTGTGATCTGTGCCAAAACGGGTTACTCAGCCACTGATTGTTATTGCGTGCGAGTTGCTAATTGCTCATTATATCTCACTGGTTAAATTGGTTCTCAAATGGAACTTAACAAGAACTTTGGTGTCTATTAGGTATCAATTGGAATTCAACTGATACTGAGGGACCGATACTATTACACCAACTGCTACCAATTTCCCGCAATGTTGTTAATTAAGCGATGTTAAAGTTACTGTGGCGAAACGCGATCGGAAATAGGTTAAAAAGTTTTATTTAACACTAAACAAAGTATATACAAGTGATCGACTCTTTGCCGGGAGTATGTTTGTAAAAAAGTACATATTTGTAAATATGTGTTGGTAATAAAAATTTAAATATGTTGGTGCTTTTTTACTTTCTTCATACACACAGGGTTTTATCAAAGTTCTAATTTATTTGAATTTTCAATACTGAAAATTTAAACTTTAATTTCTGTAATAAACAAAAAATTGTTTGTTTTGTACTAAATGGGCCTATTTTTATATAAAAGTGAGCTAATGGGATTACAAAAAAAAAAAAAAAAATTGTGAAGTATTTAGAATTAAAATTAATATGATTTTTTCTTTGTATTAGTTCTCTCATAGTTCACACAGCAAATCCGTAATATCTGCAGAGAAAAAGATAGTCGGACTACTTTATATACTTTATCACTAAATTGTTTCCAATTTCACCAATTATTTTGAAGGAAGAATTTATTTTATAAAAATAATAAATTTTTAGAATTATTTTATAAAGAGCACAAATTTATTCAGATTCCATATCTTTCACTAAACGCATAATTCTACATATTTAAACATAAGAAAAAAATTGCATTATCCTTCATTCAATAAAATATTATTTTTACATAAATTGCCTAAAGAGGAATTTTTATTTCATTTATGTTTTTCGAATACTTTACTCTAAAAATTTTAATTTTGTAATTTCCTAATACCATATTTTCTGATTATTTCCAAATGTAAAATTAAATTATTTGTCATATGGTTACAATTGTATAATGAATTTAATTTCATTGTTCTTAATTCACATCAATTCTTTATATAATAAAATTTGCAAAATCATCATTTCTTTATAATGCAAACATACTAAATTATTTAAATACATACAGACAAAATTCTATCTCTCTGTATCTATCTCTGGAGAATATGCACATAAGTATTTCAACAAAATAAAATTCCTTTTGTCTTTGTTTATGTTTAATTAAAAATTTCCAACACATGTATGCAAATTTGTCTACTTTGGTTACTTTCTTAACATTCCTTAGCATATAATTATTTGCAACAAAAAAGAAACAAAAAGTAAATTGCATACTTAACAAAATAAATATTTAAAATAAAAACTTAATAAATTTTGCACATGAATTAAATAATGTATGTATCTGTGTGTGGATTAAATTCCGGTTGTAGAAAGGCATGTCCTGTGGTTTGAAAGATTAATATGTATAAATTAAAATTTTCTTGAAAATATATGATATAAAATTATTTTTTTCTTAATTAAGCTTTTAATAAACATTTAATAGCATGTCAATTGAAATAATATGTTTCTAAGGAAATTGCTCACATATAAGTAATATTATTTATAGCTTTAAGATACATATGTATGAGTAATTCCAAAGTATACGTTTGTATTAATAAGAGTAAGAGAAAATAAATATAACTATTTATGTATTTTTAATAGGAAAAAACATTCTACAATTTATTAAATCAATAATAATCATATTTAAGATGATTATTTGCTTTTACCATCAAACAACTGAATATCCTTTATAACTGAATATTACCATTATTATCTTTAGTCATATATTTGCTTTAAAAATAAAAACAATTTGAACATATAATTTAAAAATAGTTATAGCTAATAATAAGCATACATTTATGGAGGCTTCATTTTAGTGTATACGAGATAATTTATGAGCGAATGTTTTATTTAATCCTGTGATTACAGCTACATGGAACCTTGTTGCTGGTTAAGAAATGGAGAAAATTTAAAAACTATGACAACTAACGTTTTGGGTTTCAGTTAAAAGTTGCTGTATTTCCAACTTAGAAACAAAACATAGACGTGTGATGTTATATTTATCATATTCGCGGAAATAGTTTAGAAGTTGTGATATTATATTATTTTTAGAATTTCATAGCTGTGGATTATGCGAAAAACGGAATTTATTTAGAAAAAGAGTTCCTTTTTTCTCCCCATTTGTTGTTAAAAATAACACCAAGAGATTTTTTTAGGAAAAAATTGTGAAGAAAATAAAATATTAACTAAAATGTCTAGATTTTTTTCTAAATAAGTTGGGGTTCACACACAGCAATTTTACTTGTTGCAGTTCTGACTTTGCAGATGGGAAAGGTAAAAGTTTAGTATTCTCTTCTCTTCTTTTTCCCTAGCAAAAATGTGGTAATGGTAATGAATTAAATGTCTGCTGTCAAACTGTTTCCAATATTAGTAAATAGTATCAGGAGAATTCGTCCATTGATATGAAATAAGGTTAGGGGATAAAATAGATATACATGATATTTTGAAGTCAAAGAAAATTAATCAAATATTGAAAAGAATTTCAAACACTCAGTACTTTGCCTACAAAAAAAAAAAAAAATATTTTTCCTTTCATAAGAGAGCACAATGGGTCTACATATTTTTATACCGATTTGGCATCATGCTTAAGAACGTTCTGCAGTGTTACCAAAACAATATCATAGTTTTTGTACCAAGAGAGTTCAATTTTCTAAATTATCCACTGCTAAGACTAGTGAAGAGATGTAAAAGAGATGTGAAAAGAGAATTGAAGAAGACCAAAGAGGTATCCCAAAATGTCGAAGATTTTAAAAGGAGTTGGCTGGTCTGTTACAAAAAAAGTGGCTGAAACAACTATCAAACTTCAAATGAAAGGGTTGTTAAGAAAGGTCTACAAGTTCATAAGTAGTGATTAGAAACTATCAAAACTTTGTGATCATGTGTTTCCAAGTTTTTGTATTTCATATATGTTAAGATTTTTTCGATTGCACTCCTTAAAATGAAAAATCAAAAGAATCATTTTTGCATAAAATTGTGGACATGATTTCCTATACACTGAAAAGGTTTTATAAAATAAAACATCTTTTTAAGACAAGCCTATGTAAAATT
>MINK01175328.1:0-10296 GCA_001735545.1 Phormia regina
CAAAAGATAAAAAGCTCAATAGAGAAAAAAATGCATATAAATTGAATTATTATTTTCTCTCCTACAAGAAGTAGAGGCAACATTTAACAATTATATACGTATTTTGAATTCACTATTGTGGGAATTAAGATTTTAAATTATAGCAACACTATCAACTTGATCTTTTGGTTTTTCTCCCAACTTAGACATCCACTAAGGAGAAATTTTAAGGAATTCGAATGTTACCTTAACCTTATATCTCCTAAACTAATCGAGATACAAACAAATGTATAGTTATCTTTCTTTATGCATTTTAAAAATAGATGTGATATTTTTTTTTTAAATCTATAATATTGAACGTAGAAGCATGATATTAAAGATATAAGTGAATCTTTGTTATAGAGAAGACTTTATCGCACTTTTTCGTTATTATAGTATTACTCTTTGGTTTTTTGTTTTACTAATTGTAACGTGATTTTGTCAAGGGCTCAGGCAGTTCAATCTTTTCCAGTGTCGAATTACGGATCCACAAAACCTTAAGTAAAAACACAATTAATTTACCCTTTTCGCTGGGGTTTCAAAAATATATTCAATATTTATTTAATCTACGATAATTCTTAAGATTCAGTCGGCTTTGGATTCAGCAGATTGAGACTGATGTTAATTCGGTTTATGCTGGATAATTTGGCTTTGGTAACAAATTCTGGTTTAGCAGGTTGATTCGTATTCCGGTGATACGTAGCTAAAATATTACTTATTCTATTACAGTGTGGCGATTATCGTGCTTTAAACAATATAACTGTGCCTGACAGATACCCGATTCCTTTATGCTATTTTGAAATTACATCGATACTAATCGAGCCCCAATACACTAGATAGCTGGTTTTCTGCTTCGTCTCAGTGCCTTACTGATTATACTAACATCTTCAAATCGTTATTTAAGGTTATTCCAAAAGCCGAGTCCTATGTCGTATCAAGCTTTGGGAAAATTATATTGCGTCTTCGTTTGTTTGAACCTCAATGGCAAATCCACAACTATTTGTGCTAATCTTTTTATCTCTTTTCCAAGCTCTAAGAAATTAAAATATGGTCTAGTTACCATGTAACTCTTGGTCCATTAGTCTATTGTAATCCTATACGGTTAAAGATTTTTTAAATTTCTATCATAGGAAGCGTGAAATAGCAGGGATTTTTATAAGAGCCATTTTTTTTTATTCTCTCACAAAGCTTCTGAAGCTCAAGATAATTAGTAAAACAATTAAAATTCGGACTATTGCTTTTACTTTATAAAGCTTTATCCGTACCCAATAATAAATGCCTTAATTAAACACGCAATACCAAATTATAAAAATGTAACCTTATTTAGTCAAATAACTTATAGCTTTTTTGTTAACAAGAGAATCCCACAATTCGCAGAAAAAAAAAACTCAGAAAATTTCAATATCATAAAATAGGCATTTTTCAATTTTCGACTATACAATACACATCATTTTCATAAAAGAGTCCGTAGATAATTGATTTAGAATAACATGATCATCAACATGTTACAGATTCTCTTAAACTCAATTCGTTTTTTAAGAGAGATTTTAGACAAATTATAGACTAAAATCAAACTTTCACTATAAAATGGGCCATTTTCGGAGGATGTTGTACCTTTGGGTCATCTTGTGTACTTAGGCTTTAGATTTTATAATAAAAATTGGTACATTGATTAATGATTATACTATTTGAGACTTTTATTTTTTTATCAAAAGAAAAAACTATTATTTCTCCGATTTTACGTTTATCTATTAGTTTTGTTGTATTATCGAGTGCTTACAATAATGTATAAACATATTTTTAAAATGGACGAGAAATAAAAATGACTCAAACATTTCAGAACTACCCAACTTTGATATTTATTTATTTATTTATTTATTTATTTATTTATTTATTTATTTATTTATTTACTAATTTATTTTAACTGCCAAATAAAAAAACACAAAAATGAAAAAATCAGCATTAGAAAAAATTTCTATGTGGGAAAAATCTTGAATGAAAAAATCTACTAAATTAAAACAAAACGCCAAAACCGTTTAAAAGAAGATTAAAAAAAAAAACTTTAAAAAAATGAAAGCCAAAAGAAATTGCCAAACGAAAAAAAATCGCTCAAATAAAAAGTAAAAAGAATCGCTAATATAAAAAATAATATAATAGAATATAAAAAACGCCAAAATGAAACAAATCGGCAAACGAATTAAATTATCAAAAAGAAAATATAAAAACGAAAAAAAGAAAAATTGTTTAACTTAAAAAAAAATACCAAAATGAAAAAAAGGTAAAACGTAAGAAAAGAAGAAATAAACTAGCAAATTTAAAAAATACCATAATGAAAAAAAATCACAAAACCTCTAAAACAAAATTAAATCTAAAACAATAAAAAGGAAAAATTATTAAAATAAAAAAGTGAAAAAAGCGTTAAAACGAAAAAAATCATCAAAATCACAAAAACTCAAAAACAAAATTAAAGCCAAAACAAATTGGCAAACGAATAAAAACGCCAAATTAAAAGTAAACAGAATCGTCATTATAAAAAATTATAAAAACTAAAACAAGCAAATCGGCAAAATGAAAAAAATCACCAAAATAAAAAACGACAAAATGGAAAAACCGTTAAAACAAAAATTGCAATATGAAAAAAAAGCAAAATGGAAGAAATATATAGCCAAAAAAATACCAAAATGAAAAAAAAATCACCAAAATCGTTAAAATGAAAAAAAACGCCAAAATGAAAAATAATGAGCAAAGCAATAATAGCCAAAAAATCAGAAAAGAAATTCAACAAAAGAAAAATATCGACAAAATGAGAAAAATAATGCCAAAAGACAAAGTCCAAATAAAAAAATTAAGCAAAATTTTAAAAAATCTACCAAACCGAAGATGTAGTTACTTGAGAGTTTTATTCGCACCCCTCTGCAAAAATTATAATCTATAATATTTTTAAATTAATAAAAATATATTTAAAATTTTGGATATTTATTCACTTTACAGCACAAAGTGTGCTTTACAGTTTACAATTGGTTTAGTATTTTAATAGTTGCAATCGTTTAACGTTTCTACTAGGTATGCCAATCCCGATCTCGAATTTAGGGATTTAGAAATCCTTATCCCGGGATTGAACGAAAATTCGCGGGATTTGAATTTCGAGATTTATTACTATAAATACAATACAAAAAATTAACTCACGACAAGACAGAATATAAAAATATTTACAGAAATTTTACAAAATTATTTTTTAAAAATTGTTTTCATAAATAAGAACGTTACGTTTAATTTCTTTAATTGAAATATTCCTACAAATATTTGGAAGATGTCCTCCTAGACGATATCTTCCAAATATTTGTAGGAATATTAATAACTAAAAGATATTTTCCTAGGCGATATCTTCCAAATATTTGTAGGAATATTAACAACTAAAAGATATCTTGTCTTTATTATTTAGAAAAAAAAATCATCACAGCAATATTTTTATAATGTTATTTATTTATAATGATATTTTCTTGTCATTTATAAAATAAAATTTATCATCAAACTATCGCCCTTTTTCGTTAAGACGATTATCCACTCCGCAATACATTGATGATATCTTATTGAAATCTTCCAGAAGAAATTAACGCAATACATACTTGGATGTAAAAATAAATTATTTTTTTCTTATATTAAAAATGTGTTCTCATTTGAAAAAAATCCCTTAAGCCCGGGATTTGAAATTGTAAAATCACGAATCCTGGGATTTGCAAAAACCCATTTGGCATCCCTAGTTTTTACTAATATATTAATTATTTTGTTAATAATGCATGGAACACTGGAATAAATATAATTTCAGATTCAAGATCACAAGATCTGCCTACGAATTTAGATTGTGACATAGGAAAACTGAAGTGGTCTATAAACCACTGTATTAAAATTTCAAAAGTTTTTTTTTATTAAATTTAATGTTGACACATGGCGTAGAAGTTTAAAATTTATTAAAATCTTAACAGTATAAAAACTGTATTTTTTTCTGACCTAAATGACTATTTTGAAATTAATGTCAGGAGTTTTAACATTTAAGAAATATTTAAAATGAATAAAAAAAACTACCATAGAAACACTTTCATAACCTAACTAATTTCCTTACAAGAAACGCAGTGCAATTAAAGATGTTTTGGTTATAATACTTATGGACTCGTACTTAAGTACTTGCTGTTAGAAGAGGAGTATGAAAAATTGTTTACAATCTACATAAAAATAGTTACTGGCCGTATATCTATTACAGCACAATAAAGTGGTTTACTAAAATTGTTCATATTAAAGAAAATTTAGGAAAAAAACATTTAATAAAAAAATTAAGATGAAATTTATATTACATTTTATACAATAAAATTCGGCAAAAACACAATTGTTATGATTCAATACTCACTTTAATTAACAAAAAACATTTATTAAACACTTTTTCATAAAAATATATAACATTAATTGTTTTTATTAAACACTTGTTTGCTAACTGCTTCAATAAATACAATTTAATAGATAAATTTGTTTCTATAATTTTTATAAAAATGAACACTTTTCAACACCCTATATTATATAAATTTCATAAATTAATTGCTTTAATTTAATAATTTCACTTTAATTTTCACATTTACTTGCTATATTTTTGCATATTTTTATAAAAAAAAATTAATCCCTTAATTCTCAAACACTTGTCACTAAAAAAAAATAATAATAAAACAAGAACAACAACACATGTTTTATTTACAGCACAACTGATTAATGTAAACAAAAAATGTAAACAAAGAAAACAATAAAAAAAATACAACGGTAACAACAAGGATGCCAATTAGCCAGAATTTGTTTGAGAGTGAGAGGGTGGTAATGGTGGTGGTGAAAATTTAAAGGTAATTTATTCTTATATAAACAATTTTTCAAATTTTTTAGTTTAAATATTACAAAATTTATTAGCAGCATAAATAATATACTTATTTATTCTTATTTGTGGTCAATTGTATTAAATTTAAGCAATTTTCTTTGCTCATTATTTTGTTTCCAATTTTAGATTGAGAAAAATCTTCTCATTTTATAAAATGAAATTCTTGTATATTATTTGACTTATTACTTGGCAATTGTTGGCATTATTTATTTGAAAATATTTTTCTCGTTTTCTTATTAACAATAAAAAAAGTTGAGTTTACTACTAGAGAGAAAAAAACCAGTAACAAGAATATATAGGAATCTTGTTAGTCCCAAATGGATATTGTATTTTAAAATTTTCTATTTTAGAGACTTGATACATACTCCACAATGTGTTTATGGACATGTATATATATGTACATATACACTACATAATACCATATTGCTATAGAATATGTCAATAAAAGAATCGTTCAAATGCTTGAAAAATTAATGCAACAAACTAAACAAAATAAAGCTGCGTACAAAATCCCCAATAGCAAAAGAAAATAGAAAAATATTAAAAACAAGAAAAAATATTCCTAAAATGGTTTTCAATTTTTATTGTAAAAAATATTTACACACTAATACATATATGAGTATATGTGTATGTAATGTTGGGTTTTATGAAAATAAGACTTTATTGAGAAAAAAAAAGAAAAAAGCTAGTACTTTTTAAATAGTAAAAAAATGTGTTTCACTTTTTCCACTTTTGTACTTTCTGGCTATGATGCTGATATGTCTGCTTGTTTAGCTTCCGGTCTAATGTATTACATTTTCTATATTGTATTTGACACTTTTTCTATTTTTTTTTTTCTCTTCGATAAAGTATTTGACAATTTTGTTTGTTTGTTTATTTATTTTCTAGTCGCAAATATGAGCAAATGTCATAACCATTTAAAATTGCAGTTTATATTTAAGAGTGGGTGTAAAGAGGTCGAAAATTTCATATATTTTTGTATAAACAAGTTCGGGATATTTTTTAACTTTTTTTATACTTTTTAGAGCATAAAGAAAACCATCATATTTCTAGTCACGTTCATAACATAAATGTTGAAAAATTTTTCAATTTTCAATTTCTTACGAAATATCTTGCAAACATACTCGCACACATACACACACAAAATATGTTAAAGTATAGAAAAATAAAAAGCAAAATAATCGTGTATTACTAACTATTTTATACGTTTTTTCGCATATTAAATACAGAAATAACGGTTTAGTTCATTTAAGTGTTTTCTGCTTCTATACACTTCCCCTCCCAAATTTGTATATACCGCTAAGGGTAAATCAATAAAGTAAATTGTTATGTGTTTCGAATATTTATAATAGGAGTTAGGTGACAAATTTTAAGTTTGCTAAAATTTTAAGTAAAATGTATTCTATGGCGAATATAAAAAGATTATTACGAATTATTGAAAAAAGAAACTTAAACTTAAGAAATGTCTAAATAACATTAAAATTATCATTAAAAATAAACACTAGTTCAGAATTTGTGCATTAAACTTTTGTTTAATGTTTTAAGATATATTAAAATCCCCTAGATACTGATAAAATTTGCTATTTAAAAAACTTAAATAATATTAATTTAATTAAAACCATCAACATTTTCTCATTTGTGTAATAAAGTTCTTTATTACTGCTACACATTTTTAAAAATAACGCTTTTTATTATTATTCAACGTGGCATCCATTTATAACACTGCCATATTAAAAAAATAACTATCTGGCAATACCCCACTCTCACCGATCTCACTTGACTAATTGACATACAGATGGCTCCCAAAAATGGCCGCGATTTTTTTTATAAACAAAACAAAACCAAAAATTTGCGAACATTCTTAAAAAGTTGCAAAATATTTTGCATTTATTTTAATTTTTAAATAAAATAATAACATAAACTATGAAATTATTAACTTCAAAACGTGCTGTACATGTGGAAGTGTGTTTAAAGCAATTGGCGGGGTATATACAAATAAAGTAAATTTAAATCAATATCTAATTATTAATTGAATATTCTTGAAATTGTAGAAGACTGGAACAATTGCAGGCTCAATTAGAGGAACCTTTAAGAGATTTATTAAGTAAAAAACGTTTACCATTTAATGACAGCGTTAAGTTACAAAAGGAGGAATTGGAAAATGAAGTGCTACATAATGTAGAAAGTGTATTAATGGAATGTGAAGCTAAACAAGAAGGGGAAGTAAGTGAAGTATTTATTAGACCCCCACAAAGAATAATTGTTATTTTAATAATTTTTAATTCTTATTAATATTTATTAAATTTCCAGCTATCTACTCCCGAAGATGCTGAATTTTTTATATTCCATTTTTATTGGCCTCAACGACGTGCCATGGAATTGGAAATGTTTGATTCTGAGTCTGGAGCTGATGATGCTGATTCTGTGCCCTCATCTAATCATTGGATATTACCTTCACGTTCTTTTGAAGGCCTATGGGAACATTTGATATATGATAAAGGTTTAAAGGAGAAACTTTTAAAGTTTGCCCTCTCTGCTTTGTTGTTCTCCCAGCATAACGTCAATCACAATATAATATCTTGTAATCGTTTAATATTGTTACATGGTCCTCCTGGTACTGGTAAAACCAGTCTATGTAAAGCTTTGGCCCAAAAGCTGGCCATAAGATGTCGCCCCGTATTTCGTCATACTCATCTCATAGAAATCAATTCACATTCATTATTTTCTAAATGGTTCTCCGAAAGTGGTAAATTGGTAATGCGTTTGTTTGGCAAAATCAAAGAAATTATAGCAGATTGCCATAATTTGGTTTGCGTACTGATAGATGAGGTGGAATCTTTAGCTTATGCTAGAGATTGCATGTCGGGTCAGGAACCCAAAGATGCCATGCGTGTGGTTAATGCTTTATTAACACAATTGGATAGCATAAAGGAACATCCTAATGTCTTAATATTGGCTACATCCAATTTGGCCGATACCATTGATTTGGCTTTTCTGGACAGAGCTGATATTAAACAATACATTGGTTTACCTAATGAAAAAGCCATACGAAGAATTTATGAATCGATGCTAATGGAATTAATGAGAGTGGGTTTAATAGATGCTCATGACTCCTTGACTGCGGATGATAAACATGAAGGCCTTTTAATAGAACTGGCCAAGCGGAGTAAAGGTCTCAGTGGTCGTACTTTAAGAAAGTTGCCATTTTTGGCTCATGCCACTTATTGCTTTAACATGGAATTTGATTGTTCACAAAAAATTATTTTGGCCGATTTTCTAGATTCTTTACTAGAAGCTTTGGATAGACATCATCAAGATCAACATTTAATAAAATCGAATAAAAATGATTAAAGTAAAAATGTATACATATATTTTTTTCTAACATTTAGAAGCTTTTATTTAGCTGAGGTTTTTTTCTTTCTAATTTTCATTAAATTGATTTTGCTTTTTATTACTGTTTTCTCGTTTTTATGGCAAATTTTCGTTAAAAATTTGTTTAAAAGTATTCTAAACAAATATTCAATCATTTTTTTTTTTTTTTGTTTGTTTAGTCATCATTTGGTTGGTATATTGGTGTTGACTTTTAATTGTTACAACAATGTTTTCTGTTTTATATTTGATTTAGTTTTTTTTTTCTCTCTAGCAAGGATTTTATAGCTGGCGCTACAAATAACTAATATATTGCGAGAATAGTTGAGGCATTTGTTTTAAAATTAAATTATAAGAAAAGATTATAGAGTTTTTTGAGGAAATTAAAATTTTTTTGTAAAACAAGTTAGACAAAAAGGCGTTTATCAAATTCCAAATTAACTTTGTAAGCCACAGTTAAAATTATATACATTTCTATATCCGAGAATATTAAATTTAAATGTACAAACTATTACTATTAAGTGCTTTTCAAATTCGTTTTATTCCCAACAATTAATTTTACTTGTTTTTACATTTTCACACACTCCCAAATTTGTTCTCCCTAAATCAATTTTTTCATCCGACTATTTACTTAGTAAATTTTCCAATTTTTTTCTACGTTCCTTTTTTTTTGATGGAAATTGGGTTGGTTTCGTTCGTACACTTTTTGTTTATTATTACACATCCATTTAAATTCTATAACATTTGAATTTTTATTTGCTTTTTCTCAATTTAGGACAAAATAATTGTTATACAATCATTGCTAGAGTAGATGATGATTTACGAGTATGTATTGGACAAATTTTAATTGGGTAAAAGGGAAAAATAATTTTAAATAAAATTTTGCAGAGCAACGTAAAAGATGAATAATGGTTTAAATAGTAAATAAAAGTATCGTCATCGAATAGGGAAATAATTATTCTTAAAAAATAGAATTTATTGAAAATTTAAACGAAAACTTCAAATTAATAAAAAATAAATTTTGCTAAATTTTTAGGTACAATTTTCAAAACATAAAAAATACAAAAATTATTAAAAATTTGAAAAACATTCATGAAAGATTTTTAAATATTTTACAGTAGTGGCCAAAACCTTAATAAATGAGACAATATTATACATTTAATAATTTATTTATGTCCTCTATTTTGTCAGCAGGAATTGTTTTATATGATTATAGAATTGTATTATACGTTTGCGTATGATTTGTTGATTTCCATTTTAAGATAAAATATTGAATTCGTTTTATTTTTTTCAAAACTTTACTTTCTTAAGTATTAATAAAGATATTAACAATTAAATACACAAATAAGTAATTTTAGTTTGAAAACTATTCGATCAAGTAGGATATAATCGGGTATGTGATGAAATTCGATCGATTTAAAAAGTATATCGAGTTTTCAAATCGATCAAGTTGTGATGAATTTCTATATGTTTCTTGTCAAATAAAAACAAATTTATTTTGAAATTTACAGAATATTACTTCGATACTAAGATTTGCATGTATTTATGCACTTTTTGCGGATTCCCGAAATAGGGTCTGTTATGGGAGCTATGGTCAATTATGGACCGATCGTCATGAAATTTTGCACTGTCACTTATACTTATATAAATGTTATATGAGTCGATTATTAAATTAATTTTAACATTTTTATGGGATTTATGCACATTAAAGTGATTTTCGAAAGAGGGGTTCATATGGGAGCTATGGTAAGATATGGACCGATCTTCATGAAATTTGGCTTACATAAAACTTATTTGTGTTAAATTTCATTAAAATATTTCAATTTTTTAGGTATGTTTGAGTGTTAAAACTCTATTCCGGGAGATCATTTGTATGAAGGCTAGGTGAAATAATGACCAAAATCATTCGTCCTTGTACTAAAAAAATCATATGTACCAAATTTCATCAAATTATTTCTAAAATTGCGACCTGTACTTTGCGCACAAGCTTTACATGG
>MINK01175329.1:0-12427 GCA_001735545.1 Phormia regina
AACAATAAAAAACAAAACTACTACATAAAAAGAGAGAAATAAAATAACAAAACAAAAAAGATATATAAAATAAAAATTACAATAAGAATCATTTGAAGAAAATTAAAAGCAAGAAAAAGACACTGGCCAAAAAGGTGCACTAAATACAAACAAAAGACTTTAGAACTAAACACAAATTACAGATTTTGCTAGAAAGTTAAGGATTTTTTATACATTTCTCTTTCTAGCTAGATGAAGCTATAAAAATCAAAAATTATCCCACAAAAATTAAATTCCTTAAGCTCCTGGCCAGATCTTAAAGTCCACAAACTAAACTCTTGATTGAGAAAAATTTGGTTAAAATTAAAAAAATATATATTAGAGAATAAATTTCAAGCTAAATATAGACTCATATTTTTAATTATCACTTGACTTCATATATAGTGATCTGTTTATCTCTACAACTTTATCTTTCTCTATGTATTTTCACTGTGTACTAATATTATTCATAATATTCCCTCAGACTCAGCATGATATAACCATTCTTAGCCGCTGTTTTGCAGCCACTACTGATATTCAATAATAATATTATATTCCTCTATATATTATATACATTAAGGAATACAAAAACAACGTTCGTTTTTTTTCCTGTACGACGAAAGTAACCATTCTGCTGCTTCTGCTGTTTATGCTCATACCATTGTCAGATTGTATTCATCTAACAGAAATTTATACTCTTATAAGAAAAAAAAAAAAAACACACACACAACAACAACAGTATCACCATAGTCTTAAAATAAGTTTAAACAACAACAAAAAATCTAACTTCAACTTCAAGCACATATTTTTTCTACTACTACCATTTACTTAAATAAAAATTTTAAAATTCAAAAAAAAAAAGAACACAAAACTCAAAAAAAGAAAAAAATTGTTTTAAGATACCAAAAGCAAAAAAAAAAAAAAAAAAAAAAAAAAAAACAAAACAGAAACTGACGACAGGTCCACAATTAGCCACACAGCCATAATATAATATAACAACAATATGAAGCAAGAACAGCATCTTCACAAAAATAAAAAAATAAAATCTTAGTAGAAGAAATTATCATGCAGAGACACATACGCATCAACTACAGACCAAAGAACAAGAGACACAAGATGATTTTTTTTTTTTATTTAGTTTTGAGAAAGACACACAAACTTTTCAAAAATGGTCCTTTTTAAATTTTTTTCAATATTTAGGACTTGAAATAAATAATAATTGGTTCTTTATTTTTGTTTTAAAAATAAAAACGTTAGAATTGAAAATTCGAATTTGGTTTTAGTTATATATTAGACTTTTTAAAAAAAATTTCAAAAATTTGGTTCATTTTGAATGACTTTATTGCTTTAGTTTTTATTAAATAGTTAAAAGGAAAGACAATTAATTAAAAAAACTTTTTTAACTAAAAAAAAAAAACGAAAATAAATATGTATGGGTAATTAACTCAAAGGTGCTAGAATGCCAAGTTGTTATGTGAGGATATTTTAAAATCAGAGGCGTGTTAAATAAGGGAAAGGAAAAGTTGATATGAAAAGTACTAGCTTATGAAATTTTTTGTGTTAAAATTGAAAAATTATACTACATAACGCTTAAGCTATATAAACTCTTCATGTAATCAAAATTCTTATTTTTTAATATAGAGCCCTAACCGCGAAAATATCGTAAGTTGAAACTTTACAAGAAAAGAAATTTTTGGATGTTTCAATGACATATGAAACTTACTGATAATTCTAATAATTTTATTGAGTACTAAATAAGTTTGCAATCGTTAATTGTTTTATTGTCACTATTTGGCGGTATTAAAGCTGACTTTTTGGACTATAACTAGACAACAGCAGAATGAAATACGTATTTTCTGTGTCGCTACATACTTCATCAGTATTTGTGCTGTCTTATCCAATTCGGTTTCGTTGAAACCTAAACAAATATAAAAAAAATGATATATTTATATGTATTATATATATCATGCTACAAAATAAAATATATTTTACAATACAAAATTAATTTTTAGCAATTGCGAATAACTCGTTTAACAAACACATGATTCATTAATCGGTAAAGAGCGGTGAGGTCAACGCTAAGGTATCTGGTGATGCAGGCAAAGCTACCAAAGGGACTCGTAGAAATGGACACCCTATGAAGAAGGCCACCACCTCAGATGGATCGACGAAGTAAAAAAGATCATGGAGGATACTATGAAGATGGTATTTGAAAAGTCGGGTAATTGGCAGGAGGAACTTGATGTTCTTTGAGTTGGTCGTATTGAGGGCCTTATGCCAATGTCATGCTTTTTTTCCTATAATTTGTTCTCTTTTTTTTAAATCAAAAACTGATGCTCTATAACATAAAATTTACATTTAATAAAAACAAATTTATTTTAATAAACGTGACCGATGAGAAAATATGTTTTCCTATTTACATATTGGACTATATTTTATGTCGAAATGAGATAAAAAATATGAGTAATGTAAACAAAAATAAATTATCTATTGCTTTGGAAATTAGCGCAAACAAATTTGAATTAAAAATTTGCTTTATGTGACCACAACTTTAGTTAATTTATGAATTTATTAATCTTTTAATCGAAGAATTAAAATAATTTTTCATATTGTTTCAATAAATTAAGAACTCAATAACTTATAAACATTTTGCAAAAGATGGCTATCGAATATCATTTATATCTTCATTTATTAAAAATATATATTTACAAAGAAAATTTTATTACTATTGTGATCCATTTTTTTACCCAAAAAAAATTTTATTTTTTAACATTTTAGACCCTATTTAAAAATTTGAATTTCGTATAGATTACAACTCATTTTGATGTTAAAAAAATTGGTAACAATAATTATTTTGCCAAGAGACAAAATTTGTTGTGATCATTATGGCATTTCAACTAGACTCCAAAAAAATATTTCCCGAAAATAAGTTAATGATACATCCTTTAAATATAAAAATACTATAATGAAATATGAATATGAAATTTGGCTCTAAAAAATTGAATTCAAAATTATTATTTTCATTTTTGAAAATTTTAGTTTATTTTGAAAAATTTTGTGAAAAATAATATATTTTTCGATAAATATTTTAATTTAATTTTAATGTTGTTTTCTTTATTTTTTATTTTTTTTTTTTTTTGCATAAATAAAATTTTATGGTTGAAAATATGGATTTTTTAAATAGCGAAATATAACATTTGGTTAAAACAAATACAATTATCCATTTTAAAAATCCCAGTTCCCAACACAAAATACCAAACGCCTCTGTCTCGTCTTTAGTACATGTAGTAGTAACCCTTATATTAGCTCACAATTGTTTTTATAGTGAATAGCTACAATAAATACAACAAAAAAAATATGAGAGTCAAAAATCTTAATTAATATGAAAAAAAAAGAATGATAAAAAGAAAATAACTATTCACCATACCTGTTTTACAACATAAACCTACATGGGATGCTGTAAATATGCTCACACTCTCTTTTAACCATTCTCAACTTACTATTGTTTTGTTAACTCTCCATCAATAGCTCTCTATTAACTCTCGTATTTTCCACTAAACTATTAATGAAGATACCACAATAACAAATAAACAAAATACAGGCAACAGACAAATATAAACAATATGCCATAAAAGAGCGAATGACAATCGACAAAAAAAAGCAAATGTTTTGTTAAAACAACAAAAATCTTTATAAAATACAATAAGAATAATAACAACAAAACTCCACATGATGATGTTGGTGCTGATGATAATGATGACGACGATGAAGAAAAAAAAAATAAGCAACAAACGAGTGAATATCAGCAGCAACATTTCTTGGGCTCTGGATCCCATGTTTGTATACAAGACGAAATAAAATATATCCAAGACCAAATATCCATACCAGGCCTGGTCTGGCTACAACTAGTACCATGGTGTATAGTTAAAATACTCACCCGTACGTAGAGTAGTTGTAAACATTCACATACATTTATAGTTTTATACTAATACTTATAAACAATCATATAGTAATATTGTTGTTGTTGTTGTTTTCTATATGTTTGGTGTTGTTGTAATATACGCAATATATTCATATGTTAACATAAAATAAACTGGTTTTCTTATGATTGCCGTTTGTTCATTTCTTGTATTTTTTTCTTTCGTTCTTCGATTTTTGTTTAAAAAGACAAACATCTCATACCAATACTGGCTAAGATACACTAATACATAGAATTTTGCACAGTGGTAATGATATAATATTAAATATCTTTGAGAGTTGCCTGGAAATTTAAAATTTTGCAATAACAACCGGTGTCGTGTATGTGCACAAAAATTACGATTACTTTCATTTTAATGTAATTTAATGAAATATTTCTTTGATTTTATGTATTTGGTCATTGCGTCATGTTTCTTCTTAATTAAATCAATGTATTAGATCATTGAATCAACGAATTCAATGTGCTAATACATTGAGTTAATATTTTTATGTATACAATGTTTTTTAATGAATGAACTAATATATTAAATCATATTTTTAATGAATGTATACATTGAAACAATTAATTCGTACATTAAAGTAATAAATTCTTGGAAAAATTAATGAATTTAGTTTAATGTATATACTTTATACATTAAAATTACTTTTAAATTAAATTTAATTTTAACGTAATGTTACTTCAGATCTGTAGAAGTCTGCTGACCCACATATGAGATCATGTATTCTAATGAACTCACAGCTAGTCAACCTAACGGTGGGACATCGTAAATCGAATCAGAAAGTGATTCTAAGTCAAATAGTATACTTTTTTTTTAAGTTTTCGAAGGAATTTTTCATTCTTTCTTACAATGGCAAGTAATTTGCACGTTACATGGAATATAAAAGAAAACTAAATTTTATAGAATTCACCCATTCAATATTCAGTATTATTACAGTTTTTTTTCAACGCGCTCCCTAATTGATTCACCATATCTCTTTTTAAAAATGCGATATTTTTTAGTTCTGGTTTATTTTTGGGATTTTGGGTGCGCCTCTCAAACGAATACAAAATTTAATATAAGAATTTATTCCTGTTGTAATTATGCGTATTTTGCGTTATATCTCATTAATATACCCGAAATAGCCAGCGTAGTAAACACTTTCAGTATTTGAAAAACAAGACTGAAAATTTTTCAAAAACTCAGTTTTTCGAGAGGCACATTCACATATGGAATTTCCTGCATTTCTGCGTGAACTTAATTTTTTGCCATTTTACATAACAAAATCGGAGGAGCTTTAAAAATAAATTTCATACAAAAATGTTAAGAACTTTTTGAAAATTATGCAAAAATTTTACTTTTTGTTTTGTATTTTAATATAGAAAATTGCATTTTAAACAAATATTGGATATATAGATAAAAGAATGGCGATAAATATAATTGATTGGGATCATGAATCTAAAGCAAATGTCGTTGATAATTGAAAACGGGATACTTTTGTCAAAACACATTTCGCTAAGGCACATCGTGTGGACAGCATAAAATTAACTATAATTGACATAATTAGTAGGTGTTTGTTATGCTTAATACAAAATTCGGAGACGCATCAAAATATTTTGAAAGATAAACATTTTATGGATCAAACAATATTTATTTGGGTTAAATAAGAATCACAAAATTAAAAAGCCTTTCTATGTAATAAACTGTAACAAAATATATTTTCATTTAATATAGGGAGAAATAACTTAGATTCAATCAAAAATTTCACAAAATTTTTAAAAATCGTCATTTTTGTTGAAAAGAAAATTTTATAAAGTTTTACTAGAAACCCTAAAATATGATGCACTCATACCATCAAACATTGAAAATATCATAATTTATATTTGAACAGCTCAGTACATAAACTCCTAGTTTGTAAACATTTTTATATGTTCAACTTAAAGCCGCAATAACTTTCACTCCCCTTACATAAAATGATAAACGCGAACTGATTCTAAATGCATTCGAGTCACTTTATATGTATGCAAAAAGGATTTTAATGTGCCATCAAAAAAATTTAAATTAAAATTTTTTTTGAAGGGCTAAATCAAAAATTTTTGATAATTGCCCATATACGAAATGACTTCAATGGTTCTTAAGTTATGTTTAAAAATAGTAAAAATAGCCAAAACGGCAGTTTTGAGTTTGCGTTGAAATGATATGTTGACATGTCTATACTGAGCAAAACCTATTGAAATTTTCCGGAGTATTTTATGTTCATTTTCACAAAATCATTTCAACTCCATAAAGTATATATTTTCTGGGTCCTGGTTAGATTCTGAGTCGATCTAGCTAAGTCCGCCTGTTGATATACTTTATACTCCCACTTTACCGCCCACTTTATACTCCCACTTTACCGCCCACCTTCCATATATGGGGAAATGTCAACGAAATTTTGTACAAATAGTTCAAGAATCAATATAAACTCGGAAACAAAAAATGGGCGTGATCTCCCAACTTACCCCTCACATCCGATATAACGTAAAATTTGAGAAAGTAGATGATAAGTATATAGTTTCGGCCAAGCCGAATATAACATTAATGCTTGTTTTTCTGATTTTTTTAATAACTTTATATTCGTTGCCTAACAATTTGTTTCATAACTTTGAAACAATTATATACATTTAAAAATTTTGTAAGCGCGAATGTTTGTAGATTTATTTTAACAAAATCGGTTTTTGAGTTATAACAACATAAGTGCAGAAAGATCTCAAAAAACTAAAAACATAGTTGCGAATAAATTCGAAAAAAATAGATAGTTAGTTGCCATTACCTTTGTGATAAAAACTGAACAATTTTTGTCCTATTCGATTTTTCATTATTTTTTAAACAAAAAAAAATGTATAAAAAATATATAATTTTACTTAAAAATTAAAAAAAAAAAAAACTTCTCCATAGAATTTAAAATTTGGAAAATGGTTTTTCAAGTCTTTAAAAATGTTTTCGATTTTGTTGCCTTGTGTAATTTATTACAAGTTTTATTTCATCTTAACACCAAATGCTGGTGGTGTTTGCAAAGAAAAGACACACATATAATTATGCAATATTGCATTTACAACTAAGTATGTGAGTGAGTATTTTTTATTATTTCTTTTTTTTTTTTTTGTTTTTTTCTCGTGTGTACTTTAATCTAACAATAGATGCATAAAAGTTTTAATAATTTCTATTAAAGTGGACCAAATAAATTCACACACTGTGTAGAATTTCTAAATATATTATTTACTAAAAATATGTTAAAAATGTAAAAATACTTGAAACTACTATACTATTGGTTTTTAATGTTCAACAAGTCATAGTTCGTTTAACTTTATGCTTATTATTTTTTATATATAGATTTTTTTTCAGTTTTTGCATTCACAAATAAATTAATGACGGACAGACAGACGGACAAACAGCTATAAAAACAGCGATTCATTAAATTATATTTGTTTAATATATACTACATATTTACTCAAATTTTTGCATGTAACTTAATTTAATAAATATATTTTTAAGCATATTCACAAAATTTTAGTATATGAAGTTCATGATCATCAGGTCCAAATGTGTTAATTTTTTTTTATTTGTATCACAATGTTTAAATTAATATTGCAAATAAGGAAGTGGTATATGACGTGACAAACTTTTGCACTTTTGACATGTGTTTTTATAAAAGTGAATGTGTGCTATTAAAATAATGTGATTAAACATGTTTAGGAATATGAGTATTTACGAGTTTAATTAAGGGTTAAACTGGATACCATGAATTTCAATATACAAATGCTCGTATTATATTTGTGGGTAAATGAAAATTTTGAGTAACAATTTATTCGAGCAAATTATGCCGATTAATCGAATAATTTGAGTAAAAAATATTTTAAATATTTGCTTTATAACTAGTTTTTAGGATGTTTAAATTTTAGTTTTCTAAAAAATTTAGCTTGTTTCTATAGAACGTTTCGGATCTAAAAGAGGTATCACAAATTGGAATATTATTAATAAACTTTGTATTTAGTAAAAAGAACCGAATATATGCCTAAATTACAATACGTTGTTAAAGATAGTTTTTAATTACAAATTTAAATAAAAATATAAACGTCACTTTAAAAATGATAAAGTACAATTCATATAATTTTAATACAAATATAATAAATAATAAGATATACAGTAGTTGACAATACAATGGAAACTTTTTCGAAATATTAAACAAATGTGGCAAAATCCTAGAGCATTTAAAAAAACAATATTTGGTAATACATTTATATATATTTATATTTACATAACCTATCAAAAAGAACGTATTTAATTAAAATCTGATAATAAAAATCAAAATAAAAAGTATTCAGTATTGCGGTATTGACAAAATAATGGAAACTTCTGTAATAAAGAAGACTAAATCAAAAAGAATATTAAGAAAATCGATGTAAAAGGCATCATGTTTTTACATTATTCATAATTGTTTATTCTGATAATTATTCATAAGCTTCTTTTTTAATGCTTTATGTATAATAATATATAATTTATAATCCACGCAGAATAGTTAACGAAATGGCCTCAAAGTCAAAATTATTGAAAAATTTAAAAATTGAATAATTAATAAATCGATTTTAGTGTTGGCTTAAAATCAAAAAACTATCTTAAAATATTAATTAATAAGACAACAGCTTCGGAAATATAAGTAAAAAAATTTCGTGAGACACTTACAGTTTGAAACTCAACATCTTAGAGGAAACCTCTACAGCGTGAGCGCAAAGACAGTATTAATCTGATAGCAAGAGAGTTTAAGAAATTGCCCAAAAATTACTTCCGCGGGGAGTGAAATCTAATAATAGTCAAAATTGGAAATTATATCGAACAGTTAGCCCAGGAGAATGTGGCTGGTCTCGCATTGTTACTCGTCCTCGTGAAAAAAACCTCATTTCTAAAATAATCGCCTCAGCTCAATTCAATTTGCCAAGAGATTCATTATAACATTGGACAGACAGACATGTTAATACTGTCCTATTTCGGATGAGTCAAATTTAAGTTAAAGAGACACAGGAGGAAAATTTGTAATTACGACCAAAGGGAAACTAGGATTGGACCCAATATACTAACTGACAATTTAAGTTTGTGTGGCATATATATGGTCTAGGTATGTTTCTAGCCAACGGTATTTATCCCAATTCATATTATAAAAATACTATAGCTTAGTATAGATAGGAACAATTTTAAACCATTAATGTATCCATACGACCTGGGGAAAATTATGCCGCATGACCCAAAATCACCTNNNGACCAAAGGGAAAGAGATTGGACCCAAAATATACTAACAAGACAGTTAAGTTTGATGGTGGCAATATTATGATCTAGGTATGTTTTTCAGGCCAATGTATTGGTCCAATTCATATTATAAAAGATACTATGACTTAGTATAGGATAGAGAACAATTTTAAACGATGTAATGTATCCATACCCTGGGGAAAATATGCCGCTAGTTTGGAGATTCCAACACGATAATGGCCCCAAACACACCTCTAAGGTTGTAACCAAGAGGTTACAATCCAATGAGGTACGTATTTTGATGTGGGAAATAGTAGATCGCAAAATACGGACTCAAAATTACACCAGAAATAAATAATATTAATTTTGTTTTGTGTTATTAGAATTTAATAATTTATGTTTTTAGTTTTTGTTTATTTAAATAAATAAAAGTATATACAAATTATGTACTCCAA
Source organism: Phormia regina (assembly GCA_001735545.1). NCBI lineage: Eukaryota > Metazoa > Arthropoda > Insecta > Diptera > Calliphoridae > Phormia > Phormia regina. Next base: position 9,710 of record MINK01175329.1, read on the forward strand.
AAAAATTAAAATTGCTTTAAATTTATTTTGAATTTTGTTCCATTTATAAAAAAAATAGGAAAAGTTCCCATTGTATTGTCAAACTCTGTAAATGATAACCAAACTGAAGTGGAAATAACCGATTACGTAAAGAAAAACCTTCATCTGGCTACACTGGCTCAAATAATTTTCTTGTCCTATTGCTTTTTATATTCTTTTCTTTATGTTCTATTTTTACTAATTAAAATACAAACAAACATGCATTAGTATTTGCATACAATATTTTGCGGTTTCTTTCCCTCTCCCTTACAATTAACTCTCATCATCATATCTAAAGGAGCCATGTTTATTTAGCACATAAAATACTCAATGCAATTTAAGAGTAAAGAATAAACATCTGCCCTTTTGCATGAATGATTGAGAATGTAGAAGTTTATTTTTTATCAAATGCATTGTCTCCATATTCTCTACCTTAAGTGGGTCTTTTTGCAATTAAAATAAAAAAAATGCTTCCTGATAACAAACACACAACAACTCTTAAATAAAACAACAATGATGAAGAAGATGCGTACTAAAGAAACATTAGTTGCATTATGGATAAATTGAAGTTTTAATTGTATAAAAAGTACAACAATGTTATTTTTTTTTAATATTTTTTTCTCTCTCCACAAAATGTATGCGAAACAATGTAATGTAAAAACAACAATTATTTAAGCAAAAATAACAAGAAAAAATTGTCATAAACTTATATGAAAACTTAACAAATCAAACATAAATATAACAATAACAACAAGACAAAAAATGAAATATTTGTAGTAAAAGAGAAAATACCAAAAGAATTTGTTGCTTTCCATACACCAACAACAAACAAATAAGCAACAACATAACAAGCAAACGACCTTCACAGTCATTGGACCCAAACAATCAAGTATGTTGTTGGTATTAAGAAAACGAAAAGAAAAAAAAGAATAAAATATCAGCAACAACAACAACTAATAGTAGAAGCATAATATGAATAAAAAAAAGCTAAAACCAGTGAGAAGAACCACGACTATAATACTAAAGATGATGACGATGATGAACAACAACTGCAACAAAACAAAAAAAAACAAAAATGAAATTTTTATGTAGAGAAAAGAAGTCAATGGATATTCAAACCCAAACATTAAATAAAACAGAAAAAATAAGAAGGGGTCTTGTTTGTTTCTTTTCTTTTCTTCTACTTTTTATATAAAAGCAACATCAAGATCTCTTAGAAATAAAAACTACAACTGCAATACAACAACAGTCTTTACAAGAACCAAAATGAACAATGTATCTTTTTTGGTATTTCGATATACAAAAATACTCTTGAAACTAACAAATATAGATGATGATGATGGTACAATAATAAAAAAAAACTATGGTGGCAAGAAGTTGTTGCTGCTGCTGTTATTGTTGTTACTTCTTTAAAAGCTTTAAAAGACACGCAAAAAGAAAAAAAAAATAAGAAAAAACGTGAAAAAGTCTATATAAAAATAGCAAGAAAAGTAAGAAAAAAAACAGCCTGCATTAACTAAAAAAATACAATGATGATGATGATGATAATTTCTTTTTGTTGTTGTTAAGTTGTAGATGCTGTTAATATGAGTTGTTATTTTCTTGAGAGTTAATGGCAAAAGAAATGTTTTGTATTTAATGCTTTAAACTTGATGGACTTTTAGCCATAAACAGTTTTAATAGATGAAGGGAAATTTACCTCCTATATGGCAACACTGTTTGATAATTCTCTAATTTTTACAGGAAAATTTGCAATAATTTCTAATTTTATTCAAAAATAGTAATGTTTTTTGTAGGATATTTTTGTTAAATTCTTTCTATAGAAAATTTTGTTAAATTTTTTTATAGATTTTTTTTTTTCGTAAAATTTGATTTTTATAGAAGTTTTTTTCCTGAAATTTGGTATTTATAAAAATTTTTCGCTAAATTTTCTTTTTATAAAAAAATTTCATTAAATTTTTCTTTTTTATAGAATTTTTTTTTCGTTAAATTTTCGTTTTTATAGAAATTTTTTTCGTTGTTTTCTTTTTTTATATAAAAATTTTTCGTTAAATTTTCTTTTTTTATGGAATTTTTTTTCGTTAAATTTTCTTTTTTACACACAATTAAGTTATATTGGTTTATTAAAAATTTTTTATTAGAGATTTTCGTAAAATTTTCTTTTTATAAAAATTTTCGATAATTTTCTTTTTTTTTTTATTCGTTAAAATTTCTTTTTTGTAGAAAATTTTCGATAAATTTTCCTTTTTAAGAAAATTTTCGATAAATTTTGTTTTTTTTTTGTAAGAAATTTTCGATATTTTCGATAAATTTTCTTCTTTTAAAGATAATTATTACAGTTTTTTAAGAAAAAAAAACTGTAATATTTTTTTATGCAAATATAAAGACAATTTTCGATGATTTTTTTTAAGAAAAATTTCAATAAATTTTCTTTTTAAAGAAAAATTTTCATAAATTTTTTATTTTTTTTTTCATTTCAGTTAATTTTTTTTAAAGAATCTTCATTTATAGAAAATTTTCTTTTTATATAGTATTTTCGTTCTATTATTTTTTTAAACACGTTTTTCGTTAAGTTCTTTTTTTAAGAGTTTTTTCGTTAAATTTTAATTTTACAGAAAAATTACCTTAAATTTTCTTTTTTTTAAAAGAAAATTTTCGATAATTTTTTTTTTTTTTTTGAAGTTCCGTTATGTTTTTTTT
>MINK01175330.1:0-10273 GCA_001735545.1 Phormia regina
TAAGTAAGTAAGTAAGTAAGTAAGTAAGTAAGTAAGTAAGTAAGTAAGTAAGTAAGTAAGTAAATAAATAAATAAATAAGAAAGCAGATAAACAAATAAATCAAATAAAATGTAAAATAATTAACAATAACTAAATAATAAATATGTCAAATAAAATAATTAAATAAATGTTAGCATTAACTAAAATCTTTGCTACATTATGGATACTATATTTAAAGTCTTAAAAATTTTCAGTACAGCCTTCCTATTATTCAAAATACACACATTTTTTCATTAATTCTTTTTTTTATTAATAGTTAAAGTTAAACAACTTATTTTTTTATATAATATTTAATTATTTATTTTTTTACGTTTAAAAAAAATTGTTTTCCTTATCAAAAGTACTTTATCTTGTTTATTAAAATATTGCTCATAATTTTTCTTTAATATAAATTTTTTAATTAAAAATCGTGTGTAATATTTTAGAAATATATAAAAAAAATCTTATTAAATTTAACAAAAAATAATATTCATCAAAAATAAATTGTTAATTAGCTTTCAATACAAGTACCAAACTTTAACGTAATTTAACGTAAAAAAGGGGGTGTTAATAAATTTGTAACAATAGCTTGGTGCCGTATTGACCAAATCCGGTATTAAGCTAAAAAGACTCTTTTAAGACAATAATGAAAATTTTTCATTATTAATAAACTTAAATAATAAAAATGAACGAGTAACTAATTTTTGCTAAAATATGTTTATTAACACCTTTTTCCTAGTTATAAACAATTTTCGAAAAACAAAGAAATAAGAAAAAAAAAAACGTTTAACTACTACTTGAGTAGTAGAGACGGCAAATTGTTTATGCCCCCTTAAAAATTAAAGTGTGAATGAATGAATGAATGATGTTTTTTTTTTTTCTCTTATTTATTATTTATATGAAAGTAACGAAATTTATAACAAATTTAACCTTTTATGACTGCAGCTCCTCTTTTTTTGTTTTTGTTTTAGTATTGTTTATAGAGAGTCTAATTAAAAATGCAATTGTTTATGAACAAATTAAATACACATATGGAGGAGAAATAAAAATAATAAGAAAAACAAAAAAAAAAATATATTTTAAAAATATTAATGAAAAATATAAATTAATGGAAAGAAGTAGTTTCTTTATTGCGAGTTTGTTATAAAAGTTTCTTTTTTACTTTTAGTCATTTTCAGGAAACCCCGCTGGGAGTGTTGATGTTGCATAGAAATTTAATTTTTATAATATTTAATACCCCGCAGATTTTAAATGAAATAAATGTTGTAAAAAATTAATTAATAAAATAATTGAATATGTATTATTCATATTCAATTATTTTATTAATTGACATTTCATTCAATTTATTGTTATATTTAATTAATTTATTAATTGATAAAATAAAATAAATTTATTTATACACTGAAAAACTATGATCTATTAAATGATTTATCATAGTTAAAAACTTTTTCAATTAAGGTTTTAATTGTATCAATTATTAAATTAATTAAAATTTAATTTATCTATTTTTGTTTTTAATAAAACATTTTATAGGCTTTCAATTATATTTTTAATTGAATCAATCAAATATATGATTTTGAGAAATTGTTTTAATTATGAAAATATTTAATGTGGCTATAAAATTATAATTAATAATTTCTGTGTATTTAATAAAAATAAAAAACAAATGTTACGAATTTTAATTGATACAATTAAAATAATTATTAAGTTAAACGTCAATGAGATTTTAAAAATCTTTAATTTTCTTACAAATTTTTAATATTTTTTTTTTTTTTTTTTTTTTTTTAAAAATGTTGCTGAACTTTTTTTTCAAATATAAATTAAAAGTATTTNNTAATAATTTAATTGAAAGTTTTCGGAAAATATTTTTTCTGTGTATTTAATAAAAATAAAAAACAAATGTTACGAATTTGAATTGATACGATTAAAATAGCTATTAATTTAAACGTCAATGAGAAATTGAAAAAAAAAAAATCTTTAATTTTCTTACAAATATTTTTTTTTTTTTTTTTTTTTATTTAAAAATGTTGCTGAACTTTTTTTTCAAATATCAATTAAAAGTATTTAATGAATTGCAGTAAATGTTTAATAAAAGTTTTAATTATGAAACTTGTGTTAATTTTGTGCTCAAAAGCCTTTTTTTCTTTCAATTGCTTTCTTTTTATTTATTCAGCAACATTTTCAAATGTTGCTAAAACAATTGTTGCTAAACAAATGAAATTTTTTGAAAACTTAAATCATTAATTGATTGAATATATTTTGTATTTAAAAAAAAAAAAAAAAAAAAAAAAAAAAAAACTTCAATAACTTGTTGCTGCTAACGCAAAAAATTCAAATAAAATGTTTGGCAACATTTGAAATGATTCATATATCTAAATTTTATTGTCAAATTTTGCATAAGTTAATTGTAGTTAATTTTATAATAAAATTAAAAAAAAATTGTTCTAAAAAAAAAGCATTTTTATTTCTATATTTTGATATGTTTATAAACTTTAGCAAATGTTGCTAAAACAATTTCTGAATGTTTATAATAGTTTCTGGTAAAAATAAACATTTTAAAAACTTTAATATTATTTTTCTATGTTTTTCTTAAAATAACAATAACATGTTGCTGCTGAACCATGAACTTCAAATAAAATGTTTAGCAACATTTGAAAAGATAAACATTTTTATTATTTTATTATTTTTAAATTTTGCCCTAATCTATTCATTGGTAATTATTTTTCAAAATGACAACTATAAATGAAAAAGTTACTTGACATAAGTTGCAAAGCAAATGACTTAAATGTTGCTAAACATCTTGGAAACTTTAACTAATAATGTAAAGCAATTGCAAATCTTAACTAAACTTATTGTAAATTTTTAATAAAAAAAAAATAATGAGTTTCCTAAACATTATTTAATTAAGAAATTGTACAAGAAGACCCTATATACATTTCTTGATTAAATGATGAATGATAATATGTTTGATAATTTGTTAAGATTTCATCACAAACAAGTTCTAAGGTGCTACAGCTAATTATAAGACAAACCTTAAAAATAAAATTTTCCCTAAAATTAAATAGAAATGTTCATGAAAATAAAAAAAACCAACCTACCTACACCTTTAATGGGTTTGTTCCTCAAAGAAACTTTAACATAAATTTTGTAATCTTTTAAATTGCGTCATGTAATTATTTCCCAATTATTTTCTTTTTCTTTTTTGTCGAATAAAATTTTTTTTTATCATGAAACATGTCAGCTCGACACGAGAAAAAAGTCTTAACAAAAACATGTGTAATTTTCTTTCCCCCTTTTTTTTTAATCATTTATTTAATAGTAATTGATATGATTTGCTTGGCAAGTTCCTAAACATTTCAACAACTTTTCTTGGTTTTTTTTGATAAATTTTTTGTTTGTTTTAAAAATGTACCTTAAGGCAATGTTTTTTTTTTTATTGCTGTCCAAAAAACACACACTAAACATGCCACAAAACGACCCACATATTTTTATCTTTTAACAAAAAAAGTATCGAATTTCATAAGAAAAATATTGAAATTAATAGGAGTTACAAAAAGTAGTTAAAATATGGATTAGGGGTAACTGATTCATTTTTTTTGTTATTACAGATTAAATGATTACATTTAAACAAATGCTTAAAGATCATAAACAAATAACTTATGTGAGTACTTGTTTAATAAATAATATTATTTATTTAAGGAAATATTAACTGTGGATTAAATGAACATTAATTTTAAATTTTTATTTTTTTATTTTTAATGAATATTACCCTTCTTTGTAATTAAAAAAAAATAGTTATTTTGATTAATTATTTACTCAGGTTTTTATATAATTTTATTATTTCTCAGAAATTTGAATTTGAAATTATTACAAATACATTTAGCTTTTGGGTATTCCAAAGTAATGATATTTTTTTATAGCTTCAATTAAAAGTTGTCATTAAAAATCAGCATTTTTGTTAAAAAAAACTACATGTTTTTGTTATAATTTAATAGATCTAGTTAAAAATTAATATTTTAAATTTTACAACTTTGTTTTTTGTTTCATTAAGTTTATGAATTTTAATATTAGGGTTGTACCAGAAGTTTAGGATTTTAAGCAATGAATCTCTAGTAAATAACTATATACTTTAAACTGTGTTAAGTATTTTGTTGCATTACAATTACACTTAATAATTTTTTTATTATTATCTAATCTTATCAAAATTCACACAATATATAACAATTACTTGTCAAATACCAAAAAAAAATAAATAAAAAATTAATAACAATGTAATAATTTATTATTATTATTTACAAATACGTATTTACAAATCAATATGTATTAAATGGCATGTAAAAAGATAATATGTTTTCGATTAACTAAGCAACAACAATTTTCTATATAAAATTCTTCTACAACTTTTAAAAAATAAAATAAGTTTTACAACAAATTTATTGTTATCTTTACAAACAAATGTTCAAAGTATTGAAAAAATCCCTAAAAGCTTTTACTCTTCCTTCTCTGATAGAAATATATTTCTTTATCTAAACCAAAAACATCAACAAATTCTATTCAATTGTATAACAATTACCCTTGAAAATAAATATGTATATAAATTTGAATTTTTCACATATGTTTTATATTTTTTCTAAATTTTTTTCCATTACAAATTAAATTTTAAATATTTTTGTAAAATATATTTCAATACTCCCTTTTATTTGGAATGGGGGAGAGTAATAAAAATAAATTATGACTTAATTGTTGATTGTAATGGTTTGTATATGTATGTAAAATTGATTTATTTAATATTTGTATTATTGTTAATTCTTAAAAAAAAAACATGTGTTAGTTTTTAAGGGATTTCAATTTTGGTTTTATTAGATTTTAAATGGAAATGGAAATAGAAATAATTTATTATTTAATTGTTTAAAGTAATGTTATCTTTGTTAAATTCACATTACATATTTAAAATTTATATTTAGATAGAAGGATGGATAGATAGAATTCGGGTTCAGGAAAGCGAAATCAAACCTAGATGACATAACATTAGTAATTGAGTCAGACAAGCAGGCAATAAACGGAAATACTGTGCTGTCATAACTCTTGACATCAAGAATGCCTTCTAGTCTGCTGGATGGAACCACATTATATCATCATTAAGACGTGTAAAAGTACCAGAGTATCAAAAAATATTTTTCTAATAGAACTCTGTGGGTTGAAACCGAGGAGGGCATAAAGACATATAACATCACATCAGGTGTCCTACAAGGCTCCGTACTAGGGCCATTGTTGTGGAACATTATGTACAATGGAGTATTTGACTTAAAAATCCCTGTGGAAGCTTGCGTGATCGGCTTTGCCGACGATATTGCGCTACTAGTCCAGGCAATATTCTTAGACGAAGTACAACTGTATGCAAACGAAGCAATCGCAAATATTAGAAACTGGTTGTCATCAATGAACCTCAACCTAGCCGAACACAAAACGGAATTAGACTAATTAGCGGTAAGAGAAAGAGAGAGTATCTAACCGTGAGGGTTGGCAATGTTTCAATAACCTCGTCGGAGGCCATAAAGTAATTGGGAATAATGATCGATGACCGACATAACTTTAAAAGGCAAATGGAATACGCATGTAATAAGGCAGCCGGAGTTACGAATGCATTAGCAAGAATGAAAAAGAAAATACGGAAAACTGAAAAAGAAAAGACGCTAGAAAATTGACAAAGACAATGGGAAAACTCTTCTAGAGGTAGATGGACCTACATACTAATCCCACGCATAAAGACATGGATAAACCGCCGTCATGGTAAGATAAACTACAATCTGACACAATTTATTACAGGACACGGGGGATATAGAAGTTACCTCCACAGATTCGGACACGACACCTCTCCTATGTGTCCAGAATGTACACAAGAACTTGAAAACGCAGAAAGTTTAAAGTTTAAGAGCAAGAATGTCGATTCATATTGGCAAAAACATAACAGCAGATAATGTTATTAGCATAATACTGAAATCCCAAGAAAACTGGGATGCATTTAACACGTTTCTCGCTGCAGTCCACTTGGAACTTATTAAGCGGAAAACCTCCGTAAGGCTTCACACACTAGTGGGGAATCGGGAGATACAATAAATGGTGTATAGGCTATAAAGGGCCGTAGCTCCCCGCGAAGTAATACCAACTGGCAGTGCCTCGGGGTTCTGGAATGACAGGGGGTGTGGTTTAGTACGTAAGAGTCGTGCATGTTTTTCAATACGAGTTGGAAGCATCTTTTTAAGATTCCACACCTCCAACGCAAAAAAAAAAAAATAGATAAATAAATAATAAATTTATAATAAATAAATAAATAAATAAATAAATAAATAAATAAATAAATAAATAATTAATAATAAATAATAAATAAATTATTAAATAAATAAGTAATAAAAAATAAAAACAATAGATTAAGGAATTTTTTTTAAAGTGGAATTAATATGTCGAAGTCATTAGCAACATGTTGCTGACAAAATAATAAAACATAAATTTAATAAATAAATAATAAATAAATAAATTATTATATAAATATATAATTAGATATTTTAAAATAAATAAATATTAAGAATAAAATATAGATTTGAATATATTAAAAAAGTGAATAATTGTACAAAAAAGTTTTAGAAAATTTTATGAATTTATTAAAAATTATTTACGGAATCAATATATCAAAGTCATTAACAACATGCTTGAAACTAAAAGAAAAAATTTAAATATTATATTTCCTTTCTGAAATAAAATATGGACTAGACATTACCAGTAATATTTAAAAATGTCAAGAATCTTGGTATTATAATTTATAAAATTCAACAATTTAAAAATTTACTAAGACATTTCAGAAAAAATACTAGCAACATTTTAAAGTTTTAAGCATTTTAATAAATAAATGTTAAGTTCAAAGCTGTTAATTTTCAGGCGTAAAAATATAAAGAGTATCAAGAAGTCAGAAACAAAAAATTTTATTATGCAACATTCTGTAATTGTTTTAAACCGCAAAAAAATTCATATAGCTTCTTAGCAACATGTTGCGTAAAAGTAAGTTAAAAAAGATATTAGATACAAATTCTTAAATTCATTAAAATGTTATATCTTAAAACTTCTAAAACTAAATTTTATAGTAATGTTCTTAAAATTAAAGCCACCAAGTCTAGCAACATGTTGCCTAAGTCAAATGAAATAATTTTAAAAAGCTACTAAAGTAACATAAGCACTCATATAGAACTTTTTTTTCTTAAAATTAAAAAAAAAAAAATCAATTGATGCTAATAAGAAAACCTATTAATAGCAATATATTGAAAGGATTATATGATTATTAAGATTATTTGTTAAAAATTACTTTATTCTTTGGGAATTACATTGAAGCCGAAAAAGACTTAGATGGTCTTATATTTTTTCTATATTTTAATTATTTTTAATCTTATTATATTGATGAAATCATATTAAAATTAAAGTATATAATTGAATAAGCAAAGTAATTTTTTTGTGAGAGAATTAAATATTCATAAAGTTATAAAAACAAGTAATTTGAAAAATATATTTATAATCACATTATTAATTATTTAACTACTTAAGAAGATGTTGGCGAGGTTATGTTGCGGAACAGAAATTTATAATATAATATTGTGTTCAACATGTACTTTTGTCCAAGATATATTTTACAAGAAACTTAGCAACATGTTGCTTAAATTTAAAAAAGTACCTTTTTGGATTTTTAAAATCTTCATATAAAATTTTTCTTCAAAATTTACAAATTAATTGTAATATGTTTATCTCCCTTTTGCCCTCCTTCCCCCCTCTATATAACTACAACAACACGACAAGTGTTTAGCTGTTGTTGTAATTTTCTCTTAAGTTGAGACTGGGCTATGAAGTGAACATTTGTTTATTTGTTTTTTTATCTTGTGGTTATTTGTTTTTAAAACGTTTTAATCACGATTTCGAAAGGTTTTTCTATTTATGTTGTCTATTACATTTTTATTTTTTTTCATCATGTATTTTGCATTTTTATTGATTTACAATTGTAGTTTCTAGGTAATTGTTGTTTAGTTAATTTTATATAATAATTTAAATAATTGTTTTGAAAGAGTAATAGTAGCAATTGTTTAAATTTGTCATCGTGTAAAAAAAAAAAAAATAAAGAGATAGAAAAAAAAATATATGAAATAATTTTATTTATATTTAGAAATGATATACAGCAAAAGATGAGATAATATAAATCAATGAAATAACGATTTTAATTGTTATTTGCTAAGGAAATGAAAATCAATATAAAACATATATTTTAAGCAACATGTTGCTATGAATAATTTAAACAATATAAGAGGCAATATGTTAAAAGGATAAACATTTTTTGTAATAAATAAAAACTAATTGATAGATTTTAAACATACCATAAGTTTTATAATATTATCAACATGTTGCTAAGATTTTTTTTAATATAGGTTATGATATATTTTAAAGAATTTTAAGTTTCAAATATTAGTTTTCAGTAAATGGCTGCTTTAAAATTTATATTATTTAGAGAAGAAAGAAAAAATATATAGAATGTAGCAAAATTTCTTTAGTGCCAGCAACATGTTGCTAAGTGAATTATTTAAAAAATATAGGTCGCAATGCTCATTAAAGAGTTTTTATTTTTATATTTAAAATTATACAAAATATATGATTTAAAAGTAATTTAATATAAAAAAGATTTATGTATTTTAAACAACATGCTGCTGAGGTTAAATATAGTAGTTTATACATATCAATTGCATTATGTTGCAAGGATGAAATTTTTTAGGAAAAATATAAATATGAACTATATCTTCAATGAAATCGTTACTAATTAAAAAAAAAATATAATTAAATAAAAAAATTACATATTTTGAGCAACATGTTGCCAAGTTTTTATACTGATTAAAATGCTTCAGTTTAAAAGGCAGTAATAACAATATGTTCCAAGGATCAAAATTGTTAATAAAAAATAAAATCTTATTGTTAGATTTAAAATTGATCTTGTTGCTAGCAACATCTTGCTAAGATAAATATTTAAATATATTTTCTATAGTTGTTTCATATTTTATATATTTTTAGTAAATTTTTGCTTTAAAATTGATATTATTTTTAATTTTAAGAATTTTAAGCAACATATTGCTGAGGTTATAAATAGACTAAGATTTTTGTTTATAAAGAATAATAGCAATATGTTGCAAGGATGAAATTTTTTAGGAAAAATATAAATATGAATTATATCTTCAATGCTAATTAAAACAAAAACTAAATAAATAAAAAAAATTATATTTTTTGAGCAACATGTTGCTAAGGGTTATATTGATTAAAATGCTTTAATTTAAAAGACAGTAATAACAATAAGTTCCAAGGTTCACAATTGTTAGTAAAAAATAAAATTTTACTGTTATATTTAAAATTTATCGTGAATTCTATAATGCCAGCAACATGTTGCTAAGAGAATTATGTAAATATATTTTAAATAGTTTTTTCCTATTTTAATTTTTAGTAAATTTTTGCTATGAAATTTATATTATTTAAAAAAAAAATGATTTATGAATTTTGAGCAACATATTGCTGAGGTTATATTTAGACAAAAGATTTTAGTTTATGGAGCTGAATAGCCATATGTTGCAGGAATGAAAATTTTTAGCAAAAATATATATATGAATTTATATTGTTCAATGTAGTAAACATTATAATTGTTGCTAAAAGAAATAAAAAAATAAAATACAAAAAAAAATAAATTGAATAAGATTCATATATTTTGAGCAACACTTTTAGGATGTTTAATATAGACTAAATGCTTTAGTTTAAGAGAACGTAATAACAATATATGGCTTTAAATAAATTTTTTACTAAAAATTAAAATTTCATTGTACGAGTTAAAATTTAGTATGATGTTTACAATACCAGCAACATGTTGCTAAAAAATATTTTAAAATATACAACTTGATGCATTTGAAACGTGTTTTTATTTGTAATAAATGTATTTTTATTTTTAAAATTCTTTTCATGTAAAAGAAAAAAGATTTAAGTATTTGCTAAGGTTGACTCATTTAAATTAAACGTAATAATAACTATATTTTGCAAGGGTTTAAAATTGTTTCCAAAAATAAAAAAATAATTGCTTAATTTAAAAGTTATTATGCGTACCATCAAGCCAGCAACATGTTGCTTAACGATATATTTAAAAAATATGGGTCATGTTTTATTTTAAAGTAAATTTATTTTCATTTTTTTTTT
>MINK01175331.1:0-12710 GCA_001735545.1 Phormia regina
GGTATACTTTAAGGTGGGTGTAGGATGATTTTTTCTCTGCGTTACAATATTTGCACAAACACGTAATACCCCAACCACCTTTTGTGGTGTAGGGTATAAAAATATTTGCCAATATTCCAAAATTCCAAATTCAAAAAAATATTTAAAATTTTACTAAAAATTCAAAATTTTTATAAAATTTAAAAATTTACTACAAATTTTAAAATATTACTAAAAATTGAAAATTTCACCAAATTATTAAAAATCATAATTTCGAAAAAATACCAAATTTTGCTAAAAATTTTACATTTAATATAAAATATAAATTTCTGCAAAAATTTTTATGTATTTTGAGATAGAAATATTCAAATCCAATTTCATTTTAACAATGTTTAAAATATTTTATTAATTATCCACGTAATTGATCGCATTTTATATGCTATTATAATAATAATTAAACCGGTCCCTATCACGGGAACTGGTACATCTCTTTCCTCTAGGGATGTTACACAGTAACAAGGATTTTTAACGAAATGAATTCGTTCTTTACAAAGAATTTCATTTTTAATTTAGTTTATTCAAAAGTGAAGGATATATAACATTCGGACTTGCCGAATATTGTACTCAAATGCTTATTTCATTTAAATTTGTATTTATACACAACATTTTCTAAAATTCATTTAAAAATGACTAAAATATTAAACTAAAAATTTAAAAGCTAAAGTTTATTAGTAACTTAATGAGGTCTTAACTAAATATATATATCAATTTTAAGTTTATTTAATTCAAAACCTATATCAGTGGACTTTCGACAATACTTCTCAAGTCGATATAAAGCCATTTAAAGGGATTTTAATATTAAAAGTTACAATAATCGGTGCTTTTGTAGCATTAATTATTTTATACTGTTTTAGCAAAAGTCCACAGATATTTATTTTGGGAAATCTTTATTTCTATAATTTTGGAGATTTAAAAAAAAGAACTGTAGTTGGAACACATTTATCATTTACTTAAGAGTATATTTTAATTTTGTTTTTTTAATCAAGCTTTAATATTTAAATTTTAGATTTTATATTCTAAAAACTCTTGTAAAACTAAAAAATCTTCAAATAATTATAATTATTAGGCTTAAATCTTAAACGTTTGAGAATTTGATATTAAATCTTAACTAAAAAGGGGAAATTTCAAAATCATACAAAATTTATCCTTTAAATTAAATTAAATTTCGTAGAGTTTTTATAAACATAAATATTCTTTAGCTTACACAAACTAATTAAAAAGAAATTAAAATAAAAAGTGTAAAATTTTGTTAATTCAACACTTAAATTTAATAATTTTGTTATTACTTAAGCTTATTTGATATCTTACTTTTATAATTGTTTTTTTTTTTTTAAAGAACAATAATTGCTTAAGTATAAATTTAATTTAATAATCATTATTATTATTATTTATAGGTGGCAATGATGTTTGCTAAATATTCTACACATAAGTATTGAAAACCTTTTTGTATGTTTTGCTTTATTTTTATTTCAATTTTTAGAGTGTATGTTTTTTAATTGAAGCTTGTTTAATAAGTGTTTTCTTTAACAATGACAGACACTTAGAAGGATATCACACCTGTTGTTATTTATGGTGGCAAAAAGTGGATCGATCCGTTTAAAAAAGAATTTTAAACAAAAAAACAAAAAGGAATAGAAATTGATTAACAACAGTGAAATTTTTATAAAACACAAATTACAATTACAACATTTAAATTGGAAATTAAATTTTAGTTTTCTATAGTAAAATGTGCTTTCAAACGAAATTTGTAATAATTTTGTGAAGAAAATGTTCAAAAATTAAGAAATAACTAAAAAATGTTTAAAAAATTATGAAAACATAAGTTAAAAATAATAAAGCAAATTAAGCTAAGTTTAATGAATGGTTGCTATATAATTACATTGATTTTTTAGGATTATATTTATATGAGATAAATAACTTTTATGAAAATTAGTTTTATTTAAAACCATTTAGAAAGTCAAAAATATATTTCCACAATCATTTGTTCTAGAACTGGGATGATCAGAACCACTTCTTCAGATTCTTTTAGTACATCCACAGAACTGTTGGTATCTCAACCAATTCTGACACCAATGGTAGAAGCTATTGTGTTTCTAAATTCGTTTCAAAAAATGTTTAAGAGAATTGGTGCTTAAGAACTAATTCTTTATGACTTCTACATAACTTCTGAGAACAAGTTGAATGACTTCATACAACTGTTTTTGTATAAAAAATTTCACAAATTTCAAAAATGGTGAAAAAAAAGTATTTGCAAAATTAAATTGAATTTAGGAAATAGCCCGTTAGAATAAAAATAAAAAAACAGGTTCTGAAACCATTCTCTAACGCTTCTATAGCACTAGTTCTGAATGTGACAACTTCGAACAAAAATCATTGTTGAAAGAACTAGTTCTAGAACCGTTCCTTAAAACGTACCCAGCAAAAACTTGGCTTAAAATTTAAAAGGAAACAGCTTACTGTATGCATTCATATGTACCCTTATTCGCCACTCGCAGTACATTAACCTAATAGTACTTCAATAACTGCTTTTTTGGTAAATATGAAAGTAATTTGAGTTTTACGTGGCTCAGTTGTCTAAAGCACCTAAAAAATATATGTACATAAATTTATTGAAGTTTCAACTCCCAATTAAGGCAAACGTTATTTTATTTCGCTTTATGAAAACCACTTTTTGCCACATAAAAATGTAAGTCGACTATGGTGTAACTAGTAAGACGACAGACTAACAAACATAAACAGTATTGTGATACGTGGGTTCAAGATTTTTCTTTTGTGCGTAAAAAGTCAGCAAAAAATTGTTTTGGTACCCAAATAAAATCTGGTGAAATTTAGAACATCGCGAACAAAATACATCAGTTATAGCACCAAAAAAGGAAGACGTTCTTCACATTGTTTTCGTTATTTAGTAGGAGAAGTTTTTGCTGGGTACTGGCAAGGAAACACTTCCACATAACTAGATCTGGTGGAGGTGACAATTTCAAACAAAAATATTAGTTCACAACGCCAAAGTAGAACATGTCCAGGCTATTTTCATGTGTTTTAGAACTAGTTGTAGAACTAATATATTTTTTCCTGGATTTTGTACATTTTTATATCAATTGGTATTTTAAAATCGCGGAAAGAATTTTATAATACATGTAAATTCTCAATTAATATATTAAACTTAGCTTTTTGAAAATATAGTTATTTGTGTTAATTAACATTTATATACATTTGTAGTTTTAAGTTTATAAAATTCTTTATACTTACATCAAGTAAATTAATAATTTCATTGTTACTGCGATGCATTTTACGAGCCTTTTTGGGACAGCCAACATCGACCAAGTCACCATTAGGTAAGGCATGTTTGTAGAAACATTTATTACCAAAGGGACATTTACCATCACCCTGGAAAATATAAATATGTAATTATTAGCATGAAATGTGATTTAAGATCTGTATAGATAAATCAATTATTTAAAATGGTCTTAAGACACATAGTGACATCTTGTGTAGCGCATCAGACACATAGGTGAGATACGCTGCACAAGATGTCACTTTGTATATATGCTCGATAAACTGGATATTTAACTGGTTGTCAGTAGATTTGCTAGTAAATCAAGATGACGCATAGAGCTTATGGTCACTTAAGTAATCTAGTGATCCTTACGGTTCTAAGGGAACTTAAAAACGCCTCAAATGGAAAAAGGCCATATTCTGTGATCACTTCTATTTCCATACAAAAATCGATATTTTTTATGAAATATTGAAAAAATCTAAAATCAGCTGTAGTTCCTTTAAAAACGCTTTAAATGGAAAAAGGACAATAATCTGTGAATCACTTCTATTTCCATACAAAAATCGGAAATTGAATAAAATAATGTTTAATAATAATTATTTCATGATAAAATTTTCTTTGTTCGAAATTAAACAGTTGTTTTTCGGTTACTTTTAGTGCAGTAAAATCTGACCATTTTAAGTTTTTTTGGTAATTAATTTTTTGAAAATTCGAATTTTAGACTTTGTCCTTTAAACATAAATTTTTTGACAGACTATTTAAATTCCTCAAGAAAAATTTTTAAATTGTTTATTATTTAACATGAAACCGTATAAAATTATAAAAGAAGATAAAACTTTAAAATAAAAATAACCGCCGATAAAGAAAGAAAAAATAAACCCCTGAATACTAAAAAGAACCTAAAATAGTAAAACAAAAGAAAACAAATTTGTTTAAAAAAAAAAAATAATTGGTTATTGAAAATAACGTCAAATTAAAAAAAAAATCATCAAATAAAATTAACAAAATCGGTCGTCTATGGGGAGTTCCATTATTATTTTGTCGTCTTTAGGTGAAACATAAGTTTCAGAATAACGCTTAGATAAAATTGAGAACTCAGTGATTAAAACTTTACGGCCAAAATTTGACAAAAAAAAAAAAAAAAAAAAAAAAAAAAAAAGAACAATATCCGCCTTGTGGTTGGCAAGAGAACGCTTCGGAAATATGGAAAAATGATACATTAAAAAAAACAACAACATACCTTTTTGAAGTACTTGCAGTCTTTAATACCAAGCGCTTTACGATAATCACCTAAAAGTTTGTCCTTTTCTTCTTTTGTTTCCACCCAAAAGGCACTGGGACAAACAAAATCTGAAGCCACACGGCATTCTGGACAAGATCTACAAAGGAGAGTAGAAAAGAATATAAATTCACTTTCAACCAAATAAACTATTTTAGATAAATTACCTGGTAATTTTATGTTCAAATTGTTTAGCTTGACGCCATTTACGTATACATTCTAAACAAAAGATATGATTACAATTGGGCAGTATACCAAAACGTTTTTCACGGCCTGCTTTTTCCATAATCGTATCAAAACAAATGCCACAAGTTTTATCTTTAGATCGTGCTATGGCAAATGACAACTCCATGGCTTGTTCGTGTTGTTGCAGACATTCTTTTTTATGTTTTTTACGTTGTGTTTCATCCGTGGGATGGAGGCAAAATTGATCACACATTTCACATAGTTCCAAATGAATAGCATAGACACAATACATGCCATAGGGGCAAACACCCTCAAAGGGGCATATTTCATTTATAGAACCAGACTCGTTGATATTTAAACCAGCCATAGGCATGCTTATACGTGATGCACTGGCACCAACAACATCTGCCCAAGAACGTTCTGTTCCTTCGTTGGCATCTAATAATATTTCACCGCCTGAGTGTTCGGCTTTGGGTATAAAGATGGGAGCATTGGCCCAATTGTGGCGGCTAGTGCTAGGGCGTTCATGAGATGTTGATGAACCTCCAGTCGTTGTTGTTGCGGTTGAATTACTGATAATTTCACCACCGCTTAGATCATGCGAAAAACGACACATTGACCCGAAACGACAAATACCACGTTGAAAGTAACGACAAATGGCGGGATTAGTTAAAGGCAGGTGTGAAGTAGTAGTAATAGAAGATGAAGTAGAGGCATTGACATTTAATTCAGCAGACTCATTTGCACTCGATTTAACTGTTGAGGTGATGGTGGTGGTAACTGGAGAAGAAGCAGCATCAACAGCAGTAGCAGCTTCACTTGAACTTGATGGTTCTAAAGACAAAGCTTCGGTAGCCGATGTTAAAGCTGCAGTACTCATTGTGTAGTGTCTTTGGTGGTGGTTGTTGATGTTTGTTATTGTTTTTCTTGTTTTTTGCTAAGAAACAATGATGTCCTTGGTTGTCTTTGTTCACAAACTCAACACACACACTCATAAACACTCAAAGGTTTTCAATTCGATACGCGCAGTCAAAAGAAAATAAATTAAATACTATTGCTCATACAAAGGAAACGGATATGTCTTCTGCTTATACTTTTGAATGCTTTGAAGACAATGACGACAACAACAACGTCCAAAACTCCTATGAAATTCCTTTGGCCTTGCTTCTGAATATTTTTTTTTTTTTTACACTGTTGATGCGATACTGCATCCACAACGTGTGGAAACTAATAATAACACAAATAATTAAAACAATTATTAATTTTTTATTCAGTTTATTGCAATGGCTTTCGTTTTTATATTTATATAAACATATGTATATTTTAAATAAATATATAAACATTAAGTGGACTGAATATTCATTTTCTCTTTTCTCATTCTTGTTTAATCATTTTGCACACAATTGGAAAAAAGTTTTTTTTTTGTAAGCACCAACAACAAACAGTGATGAAAATCTCATTTCTATACATATCTTTTAGTTTTTACTTGGTTAATCCATTTCACTTTATTTAATGTAAATTCGCTTACCTTTATTTTATGATAAGATTAAAGTTTATTGAATTTTTTTAGACAAATTTATATTTTTCGTAAATTACGTTTTCATGAAAAATTGCGTTTTTGACGAAAATTTAGCCAGCATTTAAACAATGTCACCAAGTTTTCATCGATAAACTCATAAAGCTTATTTCATAATGAAGGGTTGTATTTTGGAGAGTAAGAAATGTTGGCAACACTTTTTAAATTTCTAAATTACAGAAAATAAAAATGAAATATAAATTAATTAATTTTAACTAAAAAATAATAATTCTGACAAAAGTTCATTTTGATTAAACTTTTTTTATCAATTACTTTTTGCAACTGATAAAAAATAATTTTCAAAAAGAGTTCAATGTTCTAAAATATACTAAATAGGTTTAATCATAAATAGTTTATTTATTACTTTTTATATTAAATATATTTGAAAAAGTTATAAATAAAATAATTTAAGAAATTTCAATTTTGTATTGTTCGTTCTATATAAAATTTCAATGTTCTGAAATACATTGAACAGGCTGTATCATAGTTATTTTTTAACGGTTAATTTCACTGTTGGACGTCACTTAAAATTAGTGCTACTCCTAAAAATGTAAAAAACTTGACAGCACTTTACGCATATATTGGAAAATGTGCTGCTGTCAGAGATCTGTGCCGATAGGCTGTAAGCCGGCTGATTCGAGCCTCCGGAGATTTTTAAAAAGCCGCCGTAAAAATTTCGGCCTAAAATGAAATAAGTTATAAGCAATTAAAATTATAAAATTTTGTCTATTTTTTATATATTTTCGATTTTAAAAACGTCATATTTTTGGAGTGGAAAGATACATGGGTCTAAAACCTTATGACTTAAAAATCACTTTCAATGAAAAATACTTTTAGGAAATTTTATTGAAATCATAGATTACTGCTAACAAATTCTATTACGGTAAAGTTTTTATGAAATACTAATAAACTATGTTTAAACAAACGGTCTTCAGATCTCCTTATATCTAAGGTGACCGCCTAACAGCCGTCGACGGCGCTGAAATCTTTCGGCACGGGTCTCTGTCCTGAAGTTAGCAAATTTTTCTTCGTTCTTCGACAAGCAAGCATCAAGGAAAAACTCTCCGTAAAAATGTTCCAAAGATCCGCTGCCCAATTGTTGGCTCCTGCCATCCGCAATGCCGTTCAACGCCGTTGCCAATCGGTGATTTCATCACCACCCACCCAAAAAGTTTCATTTGCTGTAAGTTAACAAAATCTTTCATACAAAATTTGTTTTAAGAGGTTACGTAAACTTCTGAAACTGAACAAAGCGTAACAACCATAATGATTTTTCCCTTATTAATTTCAGGAAAAATTGATCCTTGGTGGTGGTATGTGCTGTGCATCTTTGGTTATCCCCGCTTGGGTTTTGCTTCACATCAAGGAATACCGTGGCTTGAAGTAAATTATAAACCGTCGGAGTGTTTTCAACTCTAAGCTTTATAATTTAGTCAATAAAATTATGTTTTAAGATTGTAAAGTCCGAAAAACTGGTGGAAAAAATATATATAAAGTGCTAAAATTCAAACGCGCTAATAAAACATAAATTTGTAATTATTAATATTGGTGTAGAGAACATTATGGTGAAGGTAACTTAAAAGTTTAAGGTTAATTTTTTATTGGTGTGGAAGTTAGTGGTAGCACCCTACCCGTAAAATAGTGTTGTCAATTAGTATGTTTTAGGTGAAATAAATATTAATACCAGAACAGAATCTCTCAGGGCGATTTTTAAGGCTACACCATTATGGGTCTAATACCCATAAATTATGTATAGTTTTTGTAGATGGGGTGTCTATGAAATAATTTTAAAGACGAAATGTACGATAAAATTTTGCTATACAAAATAAGGTAAAAGCCTTTTTATAAATAATAAGGGAAAACCTATTCCTTTTAACAAAGTGGGATTTTTAAATAAGAATAATTTACAAATTTATTTAAATTTTAGTTAAATTATCAGACATTTTATTAATGTAGCTGTATCATACGAAGAGTGACCAAAAATTCATAGTTTTCCCGTTATTAACTATGGGAAATGCTGGGGTCACATTGCTGACAAGAAATTATACAAAAAAATATATTAAAAATAATTAATTTAAGCATATAAATGTTTCAAAATAATATTCAGGGCATAAATCAACTTGTTTTTGGACAACAAAGTTTATTTATTGTTGTTTGTCCGAGTTGCCATCACTCTTTTTATCCTTATCCTTGCTAAGAGAACCGACAGCATCACGTACAGCCTCAGATTGGGGATCTACACCAGGTAGGTTTTCTAAAACACTCTGTAAGAAGGCTGGATCACCAATAACTTCAGAATAGTCTTCATCAACATCCATTGGAGCATTTTCTTCGGTTTTGGGACGTTTAGCTTGTTGTGTTACGGTTTCATCTTTTATTGAAAAATAAAAATATATTATATAATAATCCTTATATATTGAACAAAAAATATTTACCAGCATCTTGCATAGACATTTGCATGGCGAATGCAATTTGTTCTTCTTCTGTCATATTGGCGAAATCGGGTAGATTATTATCACTCTGTAAAAAACAAAAACAAATATTAAAAAAAATGTTTGCTAAATGTATTATAACATCGAACCTGTTCTGTTGACATGGCCAAAGCACGTTGCAACATTGCCTCCTCCGAATTGGGCTCATCAACAGCAGCTGACACTGCGGCAGTACCTGCAGAAGAAGTTTTTTCAGTGCTGCCTGTTTCAGTTTCTGTAGCACCGCCTGCAGCACGACGCTGTTCTTCTTCTTGGCGTTGTCTTTGCTCTTCCATTGAAACACGTAAAGCCAAAGCCAATTCAGGATCTTCATTAGGATCAACGCCAAATTCGAAGCCGGCACCACCCAATCCTGCTCCACCCATACCATCTTCGCCTTGTATAATTGGTGAAGACAACAAGGCATCGGATAAACCAGAACCACGAGGAACACAAACCAAATGGGAGCCAGTACCATCCTTGCCATTTAAAGTATTGATAAAAGCTTGCAAAATTTCATTGTTACATTCATGATCGCCAAAGCTAACAATATCAACATTAACTTTTTCCTTCTTCAAACGTTTGGCCAACTTGATTAATTCACCCTCTTCATTTTTGATGGGTGAACCAACAAAAACTACAATACGCATTTTATGATTTTTACCCTGACGATGCTTGAGGACCAACTAACAAAATTCAAAAATAAAAAAATAATAACAATTGAAAAACTTAAAAATTAGCACAATGAAACTTACATGGGCTATGCGTACACCGGTTAAGAGGTTTATTTCTCCCTTGGGTTGTACCAAATGCATTTTAGAAAATATACGTCCAACATCACTAGTTAAAGTGGCCAAAACCTCGACCGTACTAAAATACCCACAAATAAAATTAATAAATTAAAAAAAATATATATATATATTTAAAGAAACATACTTGGAAATAGTCATTAGGCCCACATTGTTCTCTGGATTGGAACGCACTTTAGTTAGACAAACCAAATTAATACCATCTTTTTGCACATTTAAACGTGTGGGAAAGTAATCACCATTTCTTTGGTAATCACTGTTATCAAAACTAAAAAATTAAAAAAAAAATAACATTTATTAAAAATACAATTGCAATTGGCTAACAACAAAGAAGCGTCAACACAAAAATGCAATACATTTTTAAGAGAAAATAACTATGTTAATAAATTATTTTAATAAAAGATTTTTACAAATTTTGAAAGCTTAAAACTTATATTTTAATAATTTTTTACATTTTTATTGATATATTTGCGATTTATATAAAATTTTTAATAAAAACTTACCATATCATAGTACTTTCCAAAACCATTTTTTTATAATTTTGCTTGTCACTTTGCCACTGAACAGTAATTGCAAATTCATTTTAAATGACATTTCATTTGGAGCTGCGTTCAGTTATAAAATATTTACAATGTTGTATTTTTTAATGAGGTTTTCATAACAATAAACTTTTTTAATTTATTTTAGGGCCTTATTTTGTAAAACACTTCCCCTCACTTTAAAAAATGTATAATGTTAATTGTTTTTGTTTTTCAAAAATTTGTATGGAAATTCTATCAAAGTTTGGTGAAGGGATTTACAAAATAAGGGGGTTAGTTTTATATCTACAAAACGACAGTTTTTTGGGAATTTAGGTTAGGAAATATCAGTTTTTAAAACAAATTCCTCGCAAAAATTTTAGGCAAAAGTTTAGAAGATTTTTTAAGATGAATTTTAAATTTAAAAAAAATGAATTTTTCAAAAAATATATAGCCGTATTCCAAAAAATTAATATAGGTCTTAATGAAATTTACATACAAAAAGTTAGTAATTTGTTATCAAGCTTACATTAGAATTTGTATCCTCTATTATGAAAATAATATTATTCTGTAGAACAATTTTTAAACAAAATATTAAACAAAATGGAGATTAATAATTAGCATTAAACTCAGAATATAAAGAAATCGGAGGCTGTGAAAATGGCAGTATTTTTTAAGAATTTAGTTTGAATATAATCTATAAATTTACAATCGTATTCAAAAAAACATAACACAGCTTTACCAACCATTTATAATCAAAATTACTTAAAGTTGTATTCAAAAACATTGATTTGCCTTTGGTAAAGCCTTGAAAACTTGAAAAAATATAAAAAAATATTTTAAGATTATTTTCGTTCCATTTTCCAAGAAAAATAAAAATAATAATAAATTTTTTGATTCATTTCAAAAAAATCGACGTATTTAAAATGTCCGAATGTTAAAATCTCTAATAAAATAAAAAATGTTTCAGAATATCAGAATGTCCAATTTTATATGTGTAGGAAGAAGAGCTGTGTCAAGATCATATATACTTTTTTTAACGGTCTTCTGTTTTGACACTTTGGAAGTACAAAAATACAAAAATGTATGTTATAAATCCTTTAAGAAATAAAAAATAATGTTCAAACAAGCGGTCTTCGGATCTCCTTACATCAAAGGAGACTTGGAACCACATTTGTGAACCAATGTACTCTATAAGACGATACGAAAACTAGATAATAAAAAGTTATTATATTCACCTCTCAGACGGCTAACAGCCGAGTTTTAGCCGCCGCCGTCAATTTTTAGCAAAGCCGCCGTCGTTCGGCGCAAGCCTCTGTTTGTCATATGTCTCCAACGTCATGTGACATCCAACAAGAATAAGAAATCTGAGTAAAAATTTTTTCAGTTTAGTGGTCTGGTGTTTTATTTTTTTAGCTCCAAGATAATTTCGAAAATTTAGCACAAATTTTTTGTTTTTCCTTTGTTTAAAAATTCACCAAATTGCTACAAAATGGTTGAAGCTTATGTACCACCTCTAATTATTACCTGCATTTGGGCATTTATTGGTATTATTTGTCCTTTCTTTGCCAGAGGTCCCAACAAAGGGTAAGTTACGATGTTTATATTGTTTAGTCATTAAAAAATAATTATCTTTTTATTATCGTGTTATAGAATTACCCAATGTTGTCTGATGTTGACAGCAGCTACCTGTTGGCTTTTGTAAGTTTTACTATTTTGTTTTGATCTCATCAAGGCCTTTATTTATATCATTGTTTTTATTTTCCGTCGTAGCTGGCTTTGCTGTTACATGACTCAAATGAATCCCTTGATTGGCCCTAAACTATCCATGAACGAAATTATGATCATTGCCCGTGAATGGGGTAATGAAATTAAGGATACCATAGACATCACCTATTACTAAAATATATATACTTATGTTTATATTGGAGGGGGTGTGTGTACAAGGGAACAATTATGCACCATTTCGATGTTTTTTAAATATTTTTCCATTAATATTGTATTATTCATTGTATTCCGTTTTATTTTATTTGTTATTATTTTGAAAATTCCATCATGTGCCTTAAGTTTACAAACTAAAAAGTGACCTTGAACATCAAAAGCACAAATCTATTTGTAGTAATAATATTGTTGTTTTTGCTAAAAAAAAATTAAATGTTTTATGTAAATTATTTTAAAACATTTTAAAATAAACACAAATTTTATGTGTTCTTATTGAATATGTTATTAATAAAATATCAAGAAATAAATTTTTTTGTTGAATATAAATAGAAACTCAACAAGTTGTCTATCAAAAGATGAATTATCTGTGGAATGTGTAAGCAAAAGTTTAGAAAACAATTTGCGATTACACCATTTCCAAAAAAAAAAAAATCATGAATGAAATCCCATAACTCACAATCTAATAATACAAAGCAAGTTCAACAGTTATCGTTATTCATTTAAAAAATAATTGGACAGGTATGTGTCTGGTACTTTTTTAGGAAGAAAAAGGGGAAAACTGTATTTTGGTACCATATGTATCTTTGAAACCAATGAACATACAGATAAAATTT
>MINK01175334.1:0-12891 GCA_001735545.1 Phormia regina
GTATAATCTTACGAAGTTCTGGTGTACACGATAATGTCTTGCCCATTTTTAAAGAAATAATAGTTCTATACGCAGGAAAGAATAAATTTTTTTCAAAGGCTATTTGCATTTTACAATTTTTTTTATATAGTGGGCTAATTAGTTGTCCATGTGAATTTGGACCTTTTTATGAAATTTTCGTTTTTTTTCAATGAAATTTTATATGTTTGTTTTCTGTGTTATATGTAATAATTAGACTATAGTATACAAAAGATATTCCTGTAATAAAAATGTTTTAAAAGTTTGTGTATTAAAAGAAAATAAATACTTTAAAATATTACTTGATGGTGGGCTAATTATATAACCGATACTATATATATTTATTTCAAACAGCTTTCTATGCTCTGTTTTTTTAAGACCGTTTGAAAAGTCCATTTTCTAGACTATAGTCTAGATTTTGGAATTTTATCGTAAACCTATTTTCATTATCAATAACTTGATTTTTAATATAAATAATTTACAATTTACAACTTCATGTCTAAAAGGATATTTAAAATCAATATAAAATATGAATATAAACCCTTTTGCTCTTAAGTATTATTTGCTTTATAATCCTTTTAAGGTTTCTTTTGCAGACACTTCATTGCTTTAAAAAGGGAGTATTCAATATTAGTTAGTCTTTTTGGTTTTGCACTTGATTTTTCATATTGAAGGGGTTCAGTCACCAGGTCCTTTAATACATAACTATGTGTGTGCGTATGTAAGTAAGCAAAAATGTTTACATCATTGACACGTTTTGCATGTCTAGGCAAAATTTTCTCAATGATATTGTGCTTATAAATAAAAATGTTTGTTTAATAAAATTTTATTATAAGTATTTGATGCCAATAGAATTATTAATTGTTTATAGACACGTTTTTCTAAAACTCTTGCACATTTTGCAATATGTATTTGAAATATTAAATAAAATTTGTACAGAGATATTTTGAAACAAATTCCATAGAATTATTTCAAAATATTTTTGAATTGTTTTTATAAAATACTTTAATTTTTTTAAATCATCAATCTTACCATAATTATTATCAACTGCTGCATAAGGAGGCGTGGCATCATTATAATTGATACCATTACCAGGTCCATTGCTTCCATCAATTCCACCACCCATAACAACACCATCAATATTAGAATTGGAATTACCTAAAATACCAGCAGCTGCCACATTACTAAAGGTTATAGTAGTGGGTGGTATGACAGGATCATCTTGTTGTTCCATAGAAGTAGGTGTGGTTTTTTCCACTTTAAGATCAGTCTCTATGTAATCATCATAACTATTATTAGTATTATTATCATCTTCAGCAGCAGCATTAGCATTAGGATTATTATTTTTATCGCTATCGTTATCATTATCATTATTGTTATTGTTATTATTATAATTGTTATCATTAGAATTATTATTGTTATTATTTAAATTCATATCCTTCAAATCCTTTAAATTCGTTTCAGTAGTTTTTGTAGTAGTTGAACTACTACTATCTTTTATAATTGATGCGTCTAATATTTCTATAGTTTTATCATTATCCTCGTTAAATGAGATCTCTGGTTTACGTGTGGTAAATGGCACTGGTGAGGATAGATCCACTTCAAATGGTGGTGTTATGGTGGGTATATTTGAAGCTGTAGGATTACCATAATTTTGCTGAATTATGGCCACAAATATTAATAATTTATACAATAAACGTAAAAGTGTGTGATAATTTTTGCATTTAGACATTTTATGTGATTTCTCTTGTTCCAGGCGAGTTTTGAGTTTTTTCTTTTTTTTTATAAAAAAATCAATTTCGTTGTGCGTAAAGTTTACGTGAGAATTTCGTTTATTTTCGTTATTTTTAAATGAGGATATTCTAGGCTGCTGCCTTAATTTCCAAAAAGTGCTGTTTAAGTTGCTAAGGTGCAATGTGCGTTTTATTTTTTATATAATTTGTATGTAGTAGTTGCTTTGTGCGTGTTAAGGGCCCACTGTGCCTGATAAATTAATCAAGCAAGTTGTAAAGGGCAAAATGTTTAACAGTCTATAAGAATGAAGACATTGTTCTGTTTTTGTTGGTTTATGTTTGTTATTGTTTTTACCACTTACAAATTTTCAACACTTTTATTTGTAGTCATTAATTATTTGTTTAATTAATTTATTTTGTTTCTTTTTTTTCGAAGTTTTTTCTTATTCTCTTATTTATTGTCTATATATTTAAATATTTTTCTAAATACATCTATATTTTCAAAAATATTAAAAAAATATATATTTATTTTTTTACATTTTTTGTGTTAAATAAGTTTTTTTTTCTCGTAAAAAAAAATTGTGTAAAACTTGTTTATTTATAAAACATAAAATTTAAACGCGCCATTGTGTTGCTGTTTTAATTTTATTTCACTCGATGATGAATGAATGCGATTGAAAGCGAATTAGTAAAAGTGTAACCAAATATTTTTTGGTTTTTAGTGTACTCTTCTTTTTTATTGTTATTTCTCTTTTATTGTTATTAATTCTTTTTTATTTATTTAATATTTTGTTTACTTTTTTGTTGATTTTGTTTTGGTAGCACAATTAACTTTTTTTTATAATAAAAAAAAAAATATATATATATGCCAAATATATCGTATTGTACTTATGTTATTGACCTGTTCTTAATTTCTTTTGTTATTGTTATGCCTCGTTTTAAGGCAGGTTTATTAAATGTGAATGTATGTTTAAATACTTGTGTTGTTTCATTATATTTGTTTAAACAAATAAAGCCGGCTAGTAGCTGTTTACAGCTTTTTTAAGTAAGCGATTTATAATTTTGGCATAATACATACATACATACATACATACATACATACATATAAGACTTGTAAGGCTAATATGCCTGGTCTTTGAAAAGTTATGAAAAAGTGCCTTAATATCTCAAAAAAAAAGCTTTAAAGTATTATTATTATGAAAAAATATTAAAAAAATAAGGTTTAACTACCATAATAGTCTAAATGAAATTTTGAGTAAATTTCTCCGTAAGAAACATTTTTACTCTTGAAACTATAGCATAACAGAAATGAAATTTGTTCATATTATTCTTAATAAGCTAACTAAGGAGCAACTTCAAAGGGAAATTTCACCGAAAATTTATAAGAAAATAATAAACATTTCTATAAAATAAGAAGAGCATTTTTCTTCTATGTAAATGAAGTTTTCATAGACAAATTTCTTAAAAACAAATTAAAGAGACAAATTTTTGTAAAGAGAAAACTCAGAGACAAACTTCTAAAAAACAAATGATAAAAAATAAGAGAAGTTTTTGAGACATTAAAGAAATTTTAGATAAAAAATTGAAAATGTTTAAGGTACTTTCAGACGATAATATTTATCATTAAGATTTTTCAACAGTAAAATAGTACGTATTTTATCGACATGTCAAAAATTCAATAGTTCACACGGCAACACATATTGTAGAATTATTCTTGCGAGTTCTTGCCTTTATGAAATTCTTGATAAATTTGATACAAAATATTTATTTAAATATTTCTTTTGTAAATATTTTATTTGTTTATGAAAAATATAAAATGAAAATCAAAAGTTATTGAACAATTTCAAAAGATTTTTAAAAATATCATATGTAATTCTTCACAATCAAACAATTTTTATTCAGACGATAAGTAAATATTTTAATATTAAATTTTTTTTTGCAAATCTTAATATTGAATATTATCGTCTGAAAATATCTTTAACAAAAAAATATTTTAATAATTTATTATATCCTAAATATTAAAAAAATGTCTTTAAAAAATCTTAACAGTTCCCTTAAAAATCAATTATTCTTATATTTCAATCCAAATGACCTTTATCACTTCAATAAAAAAAAAAAATATATATACATACATTTGTGGAAAAAATAACACTTGTTAATTACCAAATTGTTACCCAAATCATTCACATTAATGTCTTTCTCATTACCCTTACTCAAATGTCTATAAATAATCATTTAGTATTTAAACATTTTTCCATACAAAAAATATTTCTATAACCCCAATAATACAAATATTGTATGTATGTGTGTGATCTCAGCACCCCTTACAATTGTAATACAATCAATCAGTCAGTGCATGTTGTGCTGTCAGCACACACATCACGTCATCATTGCCTTTACGTCTCCTCCTTGTCCTTTTCCAACAGTATAAACTACCTGTCAAAATGTTAATCACTTTATTATCAATAATATATTTCAATTGATTTGAAACTTATTATTTTTTTCTTTGTTCGTTATATGTTTTTTTGTTTAAGTATTTTAATGTTAAGTCAACAATTTTTTATACGTGTATTTACATTAATTTAAATTATAAAATCTTTGTATTTCAATGGTTTTCATTTAAATATTTTCAATAATTATTTTATTTTTTTATTTTTATTTAAAGATTTTAGTTTCGAAATGCATTTTAATGACCAAAGGATGACCTAATTAAATTTTCTTTATGTGTTTTAAAATTAAAATAAGTAAATGCATTATAACTTGTTCGTTTTGGTACCCATATGGTGCATTTGTAAAGTAATTTGGATTTCCGAAAACAAGTTGTTTTTCGAAATAGATAGAAGATTTTTTATGATGTCGATTTTTGTTGATATCCCAAAAAATTAAAATTATTGTGTTCGTGTAATGAAATTCTTTTGCTCACATATGTGACTATTAGATAAATGCGTTTACACTATGTCGTTTTTAATGCCAAAGTACTTTTATAGTAGTATTTCTCGAAAAAAAATCAAAGCAATAATAGCAACACGACAGAGTCTTCTATATATAATATTTGTCGGCTCAAAAACATTTCTCAACTGTTATTGAGATTAATAAGATTCTGGTAAATATTCTGAATTAACGCCAGGTTCTCTTCGAACTTAAGTTTAATTCCTATTTTTCCAAATAATTTACTAAATAATTTAATTAGTTTGTCCAACAGTATTTGTCTCAAATATTTGCTTAACGTGCCTGTTGCTTTACAGTTTTCTAACCTTTAAAACCACTACTAACAAGGCTTAAGCTTTAAAGTGAAAAGTTTGAATAAGTTTGAAAAAGCTTTGCATAATATTCAATCAGAATAATGCAAACATATAACCCTATATAGTATTTCTAATATAAATTAAACCTTAATATTCGTATCAATGAATACGATTAATTGTATATTAAAAAATTGCTCTAATTATTCATTTGGGTGCGGCATTATAAATTCAACTCTCTAGTTGTAGTTAAGCTTTAGGAATGTGTGTGAGTGTGTTTCGTGGGGGGGGGGGGTTAATTTTCCAGAAACTAGGTTAATGAATTAAATACAACAAGGGATACAAGTTTGATAATTAAAAATTAAATGTTTTCTTGTAAACAACAACTATTTTAGAAGGAAGTAGAAATTCTAAAATTCAAAATGAAATTTTATGGTTAGAAAATGTTTATGTCTTTTAAAATTTATTAAATACTTTATTTATTAGAAAAAGGAAAGAAAAAGTTTGGAAAATTAAATTTTAATATTATTTTTCTCATAATTTTTGATTTATATTTAGAATTTTACATATTCAATACATTTATATATTGAGATACATTTATTTTTATGAGATATCAAAGGTCATGCATCCCAAAATGTCAAAAAGAAAGAAAAGTATGAAAACTAATGTATATTACAAAAACGAAAAAAGCAACAATACATATGATATATGCACATATATGTATGTATGTGTTGTATGTACATAGACACATATGGATTTTAGTTTAGTATGCAAGGATAACAAAATTAAAGGAAACCCGCAAAAATATACACAATACTCATAAAAAGAACTTAAAGAGAGCACAAAACACACATGTCACTAAACTTAAATTTTAAAAATATTAACTTTATTTTAATGTAAAATATTGAAAAATTCACATAAACCCCACTGTATACTTTTACGTCAACAAATTTTCATGAATCATCTGTTTAATTTTATTATTTCCATAAATTATTCCACAATAAAAAAAAAACTAAATTAAAGATCATTATTATAATTTAAGTTTATTTGCAAAAATCTGGTTGTAAGGGCAACGAGTGCTTTTTTAGCAACAACATTATTATTTTTCACATATCAAGATTCTCATTGCTCTCTCTCTCTCTCTCTCTCTAAGTATACTGTTGAAAAAAAACAGATGTCAACACTTGAAGCGAATTTGCAAAAGAGAAAACAAAAACAACAGAAATAGCAAATTTATGCCGCTTTATTTAGGGGTTTGTTAAGGGTACAGGAGAGAAAGAGACAACACGTCCTTCCTTGTATTGTAAATATAAAGGCAATGACACATTGAACAACCACTTTTTGCGCGTTAGAGTAGATGAACAACATAATACAAAACTGTAAAGACCGAAAGTCGGTCTGACGGATGGGCAAGAAGGCGGACGGGCGGACTGAACGAGCGACATGCTGGCAGGCAATAAGTAAGACAAGCAAGTCTTCACAATATCTAACATATGGAGAGTGGAGATGGGCAGGAAAGTAAATTTAATGCATAAACAGAGATGCTAATAAGGAAAGTAATATTAGTTGTTTATAAAGAAAAAAAAGCGCTAGAATGGAAAAAATCGCTATCATTTGTATGTAATCTTGGAAATGATTTTTTTAAAGGATTTCTTTCAAAAAGATATGCTTTTAAAATGCATATGAGACACGAAATAAAATTAAATTTTTAAATCTGTAAAATATATTCTACTTAAAATAATTCAAAAGTTATGTTTAATTGATTTTATTTGACGTAGTTCTCTCTTCCATAACATTTGCAAATTTAAACAACGGGCTCACACAAATTTAATCAAATGTGTTACTGTAGCTTAAGTGAGATTTTTATAAGTACAAGCCTTTGCTTTTACGAAAATATAGGAATTTTTTTTATTTAAATAACTTTAATTCGTTTTAGTGAGATTTGTATTTATACAGTAGTAGTTTTATGAATTATGATTTTTTTATAAAAAAAAGCAAATAATTTTCACTCCAATGTACGTCATTTGCTTAAGCCGTCTAAGACTTTCTCATGAATATTAAAGAATCAAATGAAATGTATGTAAGAAATTTGTAAATTAAATAACTAAATGTGGAATAAATTACTATATTACTGTTCTTTGACTGCCCCGATATTGATCATTTAGAATTAAAAAAAAGAACAATCCTAATTTTCATTCATCTTTCTATAGTTTATAATTTGCCAATTTTTTAAGATTTTATAAATTTTGAATTAATGTTAATTGATGTTATTTTTAACTAGAGCTGAACAAGAATTTTTAAATAATTATTTTATTATTTGTATTTAAAAGTAAAAAAAAGTTATTAAATTTTTAATTAAATTTTTTTTAAGCAATATCATAACAATTTGCTTAGACTGGATTCACATTTAGTTTAAATGATGCTGATTTTTCAGACATACGCACGGACAGATATAATAAGATAATTAGGTAAATGGACTCATTTTACTGATTTTAAATAAGGAGATTTTCTAAAATATTTCTGATATGTTGCTGTATTACTTAAGACCGTAGAATGGTGGGCGATTTTCCCATTTAGAAGTTAATTGGCTTTCTGCTTTATATAAAAATATTATATTTTAATTAAAATGTGTATAAATTGCAGTACTTTCTTTATCCATAGAATCAACAAAAGCATGGATTCATCTGAGGTATTTGAATTTTTGTTATCTTTACATTCAAATAGTATAAGAAATCTATTAAGTGGTACTTTATATTTTAATATTAGTTTTTTTTCTGCTTTGGGAGGTACTTTTTCTAATTTCCAATTCCTTTATTTGACTTCAGTATTTTGTTTTATTGCTAAAAGAATTTTAATTCTTGACACTTTCGAATTTTTACGATTTAAATTTTTTTTTATTCAGAAAATGGACTTAATATCTCCACAGTAGTTGACCGCCTTAAAATTTTAATTGGAATTTGTTGATACTCTTTTAAATATAAGCGTATCAAATGGCGAGTTATCACAATATATATTATATATATATGTTAAAATAAATTTCTTAAGCAAAAAATAATTATGTTAATTAGTCCACAATAAATACATTTATTTACTATTAATATTGTGAATAAAATTTTCATTTTAATTAATCATTTTTTATAAAATTAAACACAAAAATTTCTCCTTAAAAAATTTTAAAGATCTAGATAAAACATCTTTACTTGCCAATTTAAAAACCAAATCGTTAACAGTTATTTGTTATATTTATGACAAAATTTTATAACTATGCATTAATTTGTTATAAATTTTTATTTGTTTATGCTAAAATATCATTTGCATTTTTTAAATTATTATTTTTTTAAACAATTTTTTATTTTAAAACTGTAATGCTTTAAACTTTCTTAAAATCACTTAGTTGACAACACTTGCTGCTGGCTGGCAGCACTTTTTATTGATTTGTTGCAAGAAGAAATAACAACAAAAAAAAGTAGCACTCTTGAAAAAAAATGAGAAAAACAACAACAACTGCTTACACATACAAAAAAACTTATGAGCATATACCGAAATAAGGCACAGCCTAATTTAATTTTTTTTTTTTCGTTTTTATACTTTTTCTTTTTTTCTAATTTAAAAATCTTTTTCTTAATTAATTATTTGAAATTTTACACAATTCTTTAATATTTAACACAAATTATTTTATAATTTTTATTAAACACATTTTAACACTCATTTTCATATGTACATTTTTAAACTCCTGTATCCATGATTCAATGCCTTTTTTACTGCTGCCTCTTCCACTGATGAGTGTTTTGTATCAAAAACCTTTGCTCAGGGTTTTTTTTCGAAATTAATTTTTTTGCATATTTTTTTTTGTTGCTCGGCACCATTTATTATTCAATTATTTAATATTTATTGTCAATTTTATTTAATTAACTTAATTTCTATTGTAATAATCTTTTATATTCGGTTTATTTTTGTGGTAGACTTTTTTTTGCCTTCTTTTTTGCTGTTAGTCTGTGCCTCTCGACGTAAACTATTGAAGCGAATTTATTTGTAAAATAAATTTTATTTTCTTTTGGTCTCTGCTTTGTATATATCTTCTGAACTGTTAGTTCTTCTTTTCATTTGTGTGTTTGTATCTGTTTATGAACAGAGTTGTATTTTTAGGTATCTTTGTTCTCTACTAAAATTTCGTTTGATTCAGTTGCGGCGAATTTATCTTTTTGGTTTGTTGTATTGATGTGTGTGTGCGTGTGTGTGTGTTTGTTTTTTTTTCGTATTTTTTGTTTTGCTTTTGTTGTTTTGTTTGTGTGTTGTATGTTTGTCTGTCTGTCTGTCTGTCTGTCTGTCTTTCTTTCGTCTTATCGGTGTTTTACTTTTTGTTTTCATTATTATTTTATGTTTCTTTTTCGCTTTGTTATTTTATATTTGTAACTGTGTAATTTTAGAATATGTAGGTAAATGGAAAATAGGAATTGATAACAACATCAACAAAAACATAAACAACAATAAAAATAAGCTGAACGAATTGTGGTACAAAGTAAATGTAGATAACACGTGAAGCTGTGTTTAGTAAACACAAAAATGGAGAGAAATTAAAAATTTCACTGAAATTTTAAATTAAAATAAACATATTTATTATTAAAGAATGCGAATTTCTACTATTTAAAAAAAAAAAAGGAATATGTTATAAATTATTTAAAATATTAATTTATTTTTATTTATTTATTATTTTCAACTAAAATTTTGCTTCAATATTTATATACCTTTTCTTAGTAGAGGTTTATGATCATCCATTTGATTTTTCGAATCATACACCGTGCATGGGTATAGCAGAGGAGTGTACAACTTTAAATTTAAAAAAGAGGGAAGGCACAAACTTCTTTAATACGGAAATTTGAGCTAAATATAGGATACCGCTGACATAGCATATTGTTAACTTCTTGTCAAATTTTTATTTCTTATCAGCTTTCAAAAATTGTTTTTTTTATTTATTGAACTATTACAATACAGTTACCAAAAATATTAGAATTATAAACGAGCGGAGCATTGAAGTCGTCTATAGTTCGTTGATGTTTATATCATCTTAATGCATAGTTTTGATTCTATAAAAGATATTGACTTAAATCCTTATGTATATAATTATCAAATATGCTACAATATAAAGAAACTATATTGTAGCATATTTGATAATTATATACATAAGTTTATATATTCTTCTAATATTTTTTTTAATTTATAATATGAAATCTATGCATCGAACACGGAGTTTCTGAATCATAATCCATCGGAAAAACTCGCCATAAAACTTCATTTGCGTACAAAATTTCGATATTTTTTTTACAATCCTAACAATTCGTAAATATCAAAAATTAAAATTTTTATAATTTTTTAATTTTTTTTCAGTTTCAATTTCATAACTGTAATAATGTTTGTAGAATACAGAAAGAGGTATATTAGACACTAGCAGGATGGAATGCATTTTCTGATCTGCTACGATCTCCATTACTATTTTATCCTGCTTGTGCTTTATAAATCTGTTTCTGTATTATATAAAAAAAAAAAAAATATTTATATATATCAAAATCAAATAACCAAAATTAACTTTTCATCTGAAAATATGTATGCAAATACTTGCTGCAACCACTTGATGGCTTAGACTCTAATAGTAAAAATCCTTTACAAAATCCAGTTTACTTTTGAAGTAATTAAAATGTACTTTTTTCTTAAGTGGAACGTATTTTTTTTTTAAATAATTGAAGCCATTAATTCAGTTTATGATTATGTTCAAAATATTTTCCTATTTAATTTTATATGTATTAGTCAATAAAATTAAATTAATTTTCTTTAAATTATGACATAATTCTAGGAGCTTTTATAAAATTGCTTTAAATAGGAAAATAAATTTTTTAAATATGTACCAAGTAAGTATTTGCTATTAATAAAATAAATACAATCAAATAAAAAAGGTTGTTACACTTATTAAGAATATAATATTCTTATATATATTTTTTTTGTTATAATAAACTCTATAAATATAAATTTGTTACATGTCAGCAAAGTTTGTTTTTCCCCCTTAGAAAAAACAACAACAACAACAAGAACTTGTAGTAATATTTTCCAATAAAGGTTAAAATTTCCAAGATACTTAATACATGAAAAGGATGCATGGGTCTTGCTTAAAAACACCAAAAGGTCAATATAAAATTTAATCGTTTTTCTTTAACATTATGTTTTTTTTTTGAGTTTTCCTAGAACATTACAGAAAATTGTTTAGAAAAAAGTTCTATATAAAAATAAAGTTTCAATAGAAGACATAAAAACAAAGTTACAACATATTATACTTGAACTCGTATGTTCAAGTATTAAACCTTATAAACGTTTATAAAAAAAAGTTAGTTCCTACTTAAATTAGTTTCCCATCAACCAATATGTTACATTTAATATGACCCAATACACACTTTTTTTCTAGTTTCCCCTCCACTCACTCGTTTTATAAAAAAACCCATCATATACTTTTTATATGTGGGTTTTTTTTTATTGTGAAATATATGGGTAATTATCAAAAATTTTTAACCTTAATAAGTTTTGTGGTAATTATATTTTGTTTTGTGTTAATGATATATTGAACAAAATTTGGAATATGGATTAATTGCGTATTTTGCGCTATATCTTTTTGATGTGCCCAAAATAGTCGACGTAGTAGATATTTTCAAAGTTTGGAGAACAAATGAGAAAAGTTTTTAAAAAGGTCAGTTTTTCGAGAGGCGCATTTATATTTTGATATGGAACTGCTTGGGCTACTGCAAGAACTTAGATTTTTTTTTGCCGTTTTACATAAAATCGGAGGAGCATTAAAAATAATTTTATTACAAACATTTTATGGACTTTTTGAAAATTGTGCAAAAAGTGCACTCTTTGATAAATAAATAACAGTGGCGATAAGTATAAGTGATTTGGATCATAAATTTAAATCAAATGTCGTTGATAATTGAAAACGGAACACATTTCGCTAAAGGACTACATGATGTCCTGAATGCATAACATTAACTATAATTGATATAATTAGTAGGTGTCAAAAAAATTTTGAGAGATAAACGTTTTATAGATCAATATTTACTTGTGTTAAAAAAGGGCTAAAATCAAAAATTTTTGATAATTGCCCATATATAATATAATTCGGAGGCGATCACAAGTTTCCAAAAAAAATAAAATAAAAAAAACATGATTTTTATTGAAATTTTTTTAAATAAATTTTTTTAAACATTGAAAATATCAAAAATTTTATTTTAATAACTCAATAGGTTTTGATGTTACGTGTAATTTTGACCAAACTTTCGCGCCCCTAAATGCATTCGAGTCACTTTATCTGCATACAAAAGAATTTTAATGTGAAAAAAAATTTTTTTTTTGAAGGGCTAAAATCAAAAATTTTTGATAATTGCCCATATATATATATTTTTTCATGTTTTCATATTATCAAAAATATGACTTGTATGACTGCACAGGGATTTCAATTTTAGTATTTTCTATAAAAAGTATTTGATGGAAAAAGTATTTTTTATATATGACATTTATTCAGTTACATTTACAATAACACTTTTATATGCTTAGAAATATTATAGAAATTTTGTTATTTGTTAGCAAAAAGGTTGTAAAAATAAAATTATATGTTTGTGCAAAGAAATGTTTTAATTTTATTAAGAATTCTGTTTGTGAGATTAATAATAAGAATAAAGCTGGATTAAGAAGGAGAGTGAAATATATTCGCATTAAAAGAAATTCTAGGTAATATAAAAATAATAATAATAATAATAATAATAAAATAAATAATAACATTTTTGAAATATTTCTGTATAAGAAAATCTAGAAGAATTGTTTATGTATTAGAAAAAAAAAAAAAAAAAAATATATATATATAT
>MINK01175335.1:0-12048 GCA_001735545.1 Phormia regina
GTCATCCTGTGTGCCCCTAAATTCAAATATGATATTTAATTTTACGATGGGAGCAAGGGGAGTGGAATCCCTCATTATGGTATATCTAAAGAACTATAATAGCGAAAACCCACAAACTTAGTATGAACATATAACTTATCATAACGAAAAAATAAAAATAGGACGGGTAGGTGTACGGGGGAGAGGTTTCCTTCATATAATAATTTTTGCATCTATTTGTGTAGCGAAGCACGCCGGAAAGAAACAAGCAGTTATATGTATATCATGTTGAACAATTATAAATCAATTTCAATAATTTTCAAATCTTACAAATGTACAGTCTCGATTTTAGCTCGTGGATAGCAAAGGATAAATCTCTATAAACTCATGTACAAATGAAAAAATGCTAAAATGTTTTTAACATCTGCTAACAATAAAACTTCTTCATATAATTCAAACAAAATTAAAAAATAAATATATATGTAAATTTATTTACATCTTGTATTTTTTAATTGCAATCCAAAGAAACAAGAGTGCAATTACATTATCGATCATGTTCTTACGTTTGTATAAATATTACTCAATTTCAATTAATTATGATGTTCAAAGAACTGTATTAATGAAAACATGATTAAAGAATTTAATTTGTCTGCCTGCATACGAGTTTATCAAGAACTAAACAAACTACTGAATATTAAAATTACTTTGGACTAATGGAAAGTCAACAAATATGTAAACAAAAATGAAATGTATCTTTAAAATGTACAAACAAATTTCTGTATAAAATAAATATTTGTGGTCATTTATTTATTTTATACACAACTGGGCAAAATGTCCAGTTAAAATCAAAAACAAATAAATTAGGAATTTTTGCATCGATCAAATAAATACGATCCCAAACAAATAAAACAGAAAAAAAGTAAATTCAATTTCAAACTAAAAACAAAAAACGATTCTTCATTTCATTCAATGTAAATATTTGTAAACATATAGCCCGCTGCCAAGCACGTGCTGAGTGAACAGTGAGTGATGTAGTGAACTTCGTGCTTGTTCATATTGTAAGTTGCATGCGATTTCCGTTCCGTTTAGCGAATAGTAAAACTCTAAAGTGATTCTTATCATTCTTTAACTAAACAGATGAAAATAAAATTAAAACGTAAAATGAATACTCGTACATGCATACGAACATAAGGAGTGCGATCGAAAAAATCTTAACACACGTTTTGCCTCATAACTTTTTTAACGAAGCAACATTTAAAATTTTTGTTGATCTAGTTGCTTTTGAAAATTATGTCTGTTATTATTTTAAATGACCACTATGTTGATTTGTTGTGAGTTTCTTCAAAATGAGTGACGAATATGATTTCCGAGCTATAAATTATTAAATAATTTCAAAAAAATCCAAATTGGCGCAACAAATAATTGGCCAAAGAATTATTTAATAGTATCAGGAGACACGATAAAAAAGTTCGACACGATATTTTGAAGGCCAAAAAAATTAAGAGTAAATTGAAGAGAAGTCCAAACACACTCTTGTAAACACAATACTCAGGCTATTTGGTGAGAACAGTTAATGCTAATGCGGAGTTAAGAACATATAGAGTCCAAATTGTTCAAGACTAGAATGCAGCAAAGAAAAAAAATTGAAGTCAAGAATAGAGCACGAAATTTAAAATCATATTTTATACGAAACTTCTCATGTTATAAAATGCATGACGAAACGTATTTACTGGCAGATTCTTTGCAGCTTCCTGGGTAAAATTTTTATGTTGATGATTCTCGGGGATATGTTAAGACCAAAAATGACCAAAAAGCTTTTGTTATTTCCTTAAGAATTCCTGATTCGGCAAGATCTATGCAGTTGCGGCAAAAGAAGCAAGTTATTTTTTACAGTGGGTTCTATCAATATCCATAAATAAAATGAAAATATTTGCCCTTTCTACATATTTTTGCTCCGAATAGGCTTCATGTTACTACTTAAGAACATTCTGTAGTGGTACCAAAAGAATTACATAGTTTTTGTACCAAGAGATGTCAATACTCTAAATTATTTGGAGCTAAGACCAGTGAAGAGATATTGGACTTGGAAATGGAAATTAAAGAGCCAAAGAGGGATTCCCAAATATTAAAGTTTTTAAAAGGAGATGGACAGACTTCATAAATAGTGGTTCGGGGAATAAAATAATAAATAAATAAAAAATAATGAAAACTCTATTGATTCCCAGTTTTCGAATTTTATGTATGTTAATATTGTTTCGATCGCACTCCTTACATATGTATGAATGTATATATGAATATAAAAAAACTTATTTTACACACAATTAACTAAAATGCAATAAAAGCAAAATAAATTTAAAAAAAAAAGAAATAATTAAAGCCTAAGGGAAGTGTTAATTGAAATATATAAGAAAAAAACTTTGCATTCGCATTTATTATATTTAACCAACGAAGATCGGAAGAAAAAGAATAAAATTTTATTGGAAAGACGCTAACGATGCCATTGCAATGAATGATAATGAATTTGACAATGAAGTTTTGTTGAAAATCCTCGAGTATCTTTAGGACTTTTTAGTGGTTTAATGACTTTTTCATATGTACACAGTTGCATGGTAATTTTTCTTCATTTTTATTAGCAGGATTCGCATTATAGTTTTTTTATGAAAAGGAGAAAATTATTGTTTTTTTTTTTAACTGCAGATAAACTCTGGACCTGTTTCTTAGTGAATCTATTGACAAATATAGATCATATATACTATGAGCTGTTCTACGATTTAACAAAATTAAGAATCTGTTAAAGATCTTAACAAAAACTAAATAAGTATCCTTAGTGGCAACAGCCAAAGACTTATTATTTCAAATCTATATATAAATGCACAAATCTTTCAGTGGAGTAGTCAAATTGTCAGAGTGGAACAACTCTATCTAATCCATCTCGTAAGACATTTAGTACCTGATAGGGAATAGCATTACCTTTAGGATTAAAAAAGGATGATTTCAAAGTAAAAAGTCGTAAAAGAGGATTTTGGGGAAAAATAGTCCAACAACTACAACTCTACCTAATCCATCTTTTTACCCATTCAGGATCTGCTGTGGAGCACCATTACTGTTGGGATTTTTTAAAGTGGTTTTCAAAATAAAAAGTCTAAAAGAAGGACTTTTTTTAAAAATGCCCCACAGCTTCAAAACCTTAAAAGACTCCTTAAAATTTGTTAATTTGATAAAAAGAAAGATATTTTTAAGAAAATTGTAAGCTTTTCTTAAAAAAAATATCTTTCTTTCGTTATAATTTACAATAAAACTTTAATTTTTTTTATTTTATTACCACCTTTTAGGAAACTAACACTAAAGATTCAAATTTAAAAAAAATTTAGGTCTCAATTTAATCCCTAAAAATGTGAAATATAATTTAGATATTTCCAACGATTCAAAAGTTACAGAAAGTTCATCTTTCTAGGTTCATAATTATAAAAAAATGAAGAAGTACCATTAGAAGAACAAAAAAGACCGCTCTTGTGAATTTTGTCTCATATATGGATATTTAATTTCTAGTTTCTAGGTTAAATATTACAGGAAATTCAAAAAGTACCATTAGAAGATCAATAACAGTACCACAAAGTCCCCTGTTATGGATTCTCATTCACTTAGGACCACATAATACTAATTTCATGTTTCTACGTTCATAATATTAGAAAATTCAAAAAGTAACATTCAAATAAAAAAAAAAGTACCACAAAGTCCCCTCTTATGAATTCGCATTAAGTAAGGACCACATATCCCAAACTTCATGTTTCTAAGTTCATAATTAGAGAAATTTTAAAAAAGTACCACTAACATAACAAACAAGTACCACAAAGTCCCTTCTTATGGATTCTTGTTAACTAAAGATCACATATTCCTAATTTCATTTTTCTAGCTTTATAAAAAAAACTAAGAACGAAAAAAGTTCCCCAAAGTCCCCCTTTGCGAATTTTTTCCAACATTGGACCATGCGTTTTTAGTTTAATATTTCTAGGTTAAATATTACAGTAAATTCAAAAAAGTACCATTAGAAGAACAAAACGTACCAAAAAGTCACTCCTCTTGATTTCTTACTTATAGTACCAAATATCTTTAAGTACCATGAATTCCACTCTTGTGAATTCTTAACCACATAGGATTACATTTATTTAATCTTATGTTTCTAAGTTCAATGTAATTGAAAATTCATTATTAACTTTGAATAAAATGTAATTTTCAGCCTTTACTCCTTCTTTGGTACTTTTTTCACCCATTGATGTATCAAAAATTGTTTTCCAATAAATTTCTAAATATTCATATGAATATTTCAATAAATATAAAAAAATGTTTTATGAAAAAAGTACCAAAAATAGGTACGATTTAAAAGTTTGAATTTCTAAAAAGTACCGAATTTGTATTTCTCATTTTTTGATAAGTTATGAATACGACATAATTTTTATCTGTATGTTCATTGGTTTCAAAGATACATATGGTGCCAAAAAAAGTCCTAAAATACAGTTTTTACCCGTTTTCTCCCTCAAAACGGCTGATTTTCAAAAAGTACCAGACACCTGTCCAATTATTTTTTAAATGAATAACGATAATTGTTCAACTTTTTTTGGATTATTATTAGATTGCGAGTTATAAGGTTACTGATTTTTTCCGTTTTTACCCTTTTTTACCCCCTAAACATTCGAATTTCCAAAAATTACGTCTTAGTGGATCTATATGGAGGGAGACCTACCTACGTTCCAAATTTCGTCTCTTTAGCTTCAGCCGTTTGGGCTGTGGGATAATGAATCTGTCAGTCAGTAACGTTACTCTCTTATGTATATTGATTGTTAGCCCTAATAAGACCCATGACTTATTAAGCTTTATGTTTCTTGTCCGGAATTCAAGAATGCAGTTGCTATGAAAAAAGGTAATTCTTTTAATAGCACAAATTGCTCAAGTGTATCATAAATATAACTTTTTTGAAAGCTTAGGTAATCCTCTAAAACTCTTTAGTACATTAAAATTAGATTTGATCAATAGTTTAGGAGATAGAGATTTATTAACAAAAATTTTGAATTTGGACCCAATGTACCCTATTGGAAAGCTGTTTTTTTAATCACAGATAAGTGAATGATGAGAGCGATATAGCATATATGGTACCCTCTGCATTAAAGAATTCAATTTGTGCCTATAATAACCAGTTATCTATCCATCACATTGTGAACCACACTAATATTATTTGATACTTTTTTGTAACAATAAAAACCCTTTAAGAATTTGCAAAGTACTTAAACTTTAATTAATGGCCATTACTCAAGTGGGCGCCACAATAATAAAACAAACATTCTCACTCTCAACTTTAGAATTCTTTGTACAATTGTTTGAGAATAAGGAAGCAAACGTTGGTTGGTTGATTGGTTGGTAAGTAATAATTCTTCTAATATTAAACAATTTTAACCAACTTCTGGTATATGATTGCAATGACGCCTACCAATGATTATTGGTCTTGGGCAAATATCTACTCCTTTAAGACTGAGTGACAGACTGACTGTGTGCAATCGTTAGTCATTATTACATAAAGATAATGTCAACTGTAAATACTACCGGTCATCATACAATTTAACTGCATGATATTGTTGTTGTTGTTGTTGACGATGATGATGATGATGTGTCTGGATTTCAATATTTACACACATTCAAGTGGTTATTGTGCGAAAGACACAACAAATACTACATTCCATTTGTCTGTAATTTCTTCCACCTCATGCACCAGTCTTCCTTTCATGAATATTCATAGTCCAAGGCAGGAAGACACTTAGTCAGGTAAGAAGAAGTTTGCGTATGAAAAAGAAGAGTTTT
This sequence comes from Phormia regina, assembly GCA_001735545.1. NCBI lineage: Eukaryota > Metazoa > Arthropoda > Insecta > Diptera > Calliphoridae > Phormia > Phormia regina. The sequence goes on from MINK01175335.1 coordinate 5,830, forward strand.
AGATAAGATAAATAAATATTATTATTATTCTTGATGTTGTTGTTTTTGTATTTGTTAAGCAAATAAATATAAATATATAATTTGTATTCAATATTTTTATTAAACAATACTATGGTTAAGGTAAAAGCATTTGTCTTTTGTTGATCAAGAGTTGTTGCGCAAACAAAAAAAAATCTCAAGCTGATTCCTGTGGTTATTCAAATTTAAAACCAAAAACAAAAAATAATTTATGGCAAAATTCTTGATAGTTTCTTTTTGTTGTTGTTGTTGTTGCTGCTTTATTTTTCATTCTTGAAATTATAGTGATGAAAACTTCCTCGCCACAGAGATGATGAAGAAAAAATCCAAAACTATTTTTGCAACATGGGGCGGAGTAATAAGCATGTTGAATTACAAAAATAGCTGCAACATATTTATTTCTTGCTTGTATAGTCACTTAACAACATATGCAGCAACAACAATAACAACCACAACTCAAGTTCCTTAATGCAAATGCAACAAACTGCCAATTATGCAAGTGCAACAAGATTGACTGCTTATTGGCAAAATGCCACAATCACAGCAGTTGCAGCAGCTACAAAACCACAGCTGATAATTTTTCACAACAACAGCAACAACAAATAGTTGAAGTGTAAGAAAACAACCCAACTACAAATCATATTATTAAACTATTCAAATTGGGAATGATCTTCTCGATGGGAATATAATATCTGGCCTTGATATTTTACCAATAATTTCTAGGTTATTGGTTTTGAATTAAACAAAATAGTTTTGAATTTAAGAAAAAATTATCTAGAAATCTTCTAACCTTTTTGTTTGTTTGTTTGTTTTTTTCTAAATGTCACCTTTGGAATCCTTCTCTATTATATTAATAAAGACTAAATCATTAATGTATTTGGCATTTATCTATTTACCTGTACCAACTCAATACAAATGTAATCTCTTATAAGCCGAAAAGTACTGGCGAAAAAACACATTTAAAGTGATCGTAAGAGAAAACCGCCAATCATAGCTAATTTGAAAATTAGTTTCGTTTTTTTTTCTCTCTAATTTTTCCTTTGGATGCCTAAATACTGTACACGACTACTTGCTATAAGTAGTACTTGTTAGTGTAAGTTTAAGTTTACTTTATGCCATGGGACCAAAATTATTATTTTTTTGGATTTTTATTTTACAAATAAATGTTTTATTATTTTTACTTTGCTTGAACAACAATCTATGAAATTCCTTAATAATGAAAAAAAATCTTAAACATACAGTGGGAGATATATTTAACGAAACTTTAGTTTAATTTTAAAATCACTAATAACTAATATATCACAGGAAACAACAGAGTTATATTAATTATTATGTAGTGTGAAGCGGAACCAAAAGGAGCTATAGGGTTGCCAGAAGACCTTGAATAAACTTGATTGTCAAGACATTTTTAAAGTTATCAAATTACCAGTTAAAATGTAATTTGTCAAGTTGAAAACTACTTGTAGTTATATAAAAAGTTAAGCGATATCTGAAGTATTAATGAAGCATATTTCTATATATATAAAAGAATAACGTTACTGACTGACTGATTCATCATTCCACAGCCCAAACGGCTGAAGCTAGAGAGACATAATTTGGTACGTAGATAGATCTCTAACTATATAGATCCACGGGATTTTTGGAAATTCGAATGTAAATCGGTAACCTTATAACTCGCAAATTAATAATGATACAAAAAAGTTGAATAGCTATCGTTATTAATTAAAAATAATTGGACAGGTGTCTGGTACTTTTATGAAAAACAGCCGTTTTAGGAAGAAAACGGGTTAAAAGCTGTATTTTGGTACTTTTTTGGCACCATGTGTGTCTTTGAAACCAATCAAAATACAAATAAAATTTATGTCGTATTCATAACTTATCAAAAAATGAGGTACTTTTTAGAAATTCAAAAGTTTAAGCGGTAAAAATCATACCTATTTTTGGTACTATTTTCATAAAACTTTTTTTTATATTTATTGAAATATTCTTATGAGGATTTTATAATAGTAATATCCCATTACTACAATTTAGAAATTTATTGGAATACAATTTTTCATACCTTGTTGGGTGAAAAAAAATATATTTTATTCAAAATAAATAATGAATTTTCAATTACATTAAACATAGAAACATGAAATTAAGAAAATGTTGTCCTGCGTAGATAAGAATTCACAAAAGTGGAATTTGTGGTACTTTTTTCTTCATCTATTGGTACTTTTTGCAGTTTCTGTAATATTTAACCTCGAAACATTATATTAATGTCGGAAAGAATTGACAAGGGTGGACTTTTTCGTTCTTCTAATGGTACTTTTTGTATTTTCTATAATTATGAAACACAAAATTAGGAATATGTAGTCCTTAGTTAATGAGAATTTTATGAAGGGACTTTGTGATACTTTTTGTTATTTAAATGCTAATTTTTGAATTGTCTATTATTATGAAACTAGAAACATGAAATTAAGGACAAGTGGTACAAAGTGAATGAGAATTCAAAACAGGGGAACTTTTGTTCTTCTAATGGCATTTGTTGATTTTTTTATAATTATGAACCTAGAAACATGAAATTAATGGTATGTAGTCCTAAATGAATGTGAATCCGCAAGAGGGGATTTTATGTTACTTTTTTGTTCTGATGGTACTTTTTGAATTTTCTATAATTTTTAATTTAGAAACATGGTCCCAAGCTAATGAAAATCCATTAGGGGACATTATGGTGCTTTTTCGTTCATATGAAGGTTTTTTATATTTTTAAAGAATTTTGAAATCCATAATTCCATGTCATGTTAAAACATCCTTTACTGTAGAAAAAAGGAAACCCACGCAACGCCGGGTCGATCAGCACGTATGTATATATTTTTTTGATAGCAACAATCCCATAACACAGATATCTTGCGAAATACAATGGGTACTGATTTTTCATACCCTTTAATCGTTTCACGATAGGGTGTTTCTTATATTTATTTATTTAAAAAATTTTCAATCTATATTTATAAGTCTTCTTAAAACTTTCATATAAAAAATAAAAGTTTTTTGACAGAAGACGATTGTCAAGTTAATTTTGGAAAATTAAGCTCGTTTTTCAAGAATGTCAAGTTGATTCATAATTTCAATCTGGCGACCGTATGTGGTAACCTCTGACACACAGTATAAACAAAACATAAAATTTTTAGTAATAAATATGTATCTCCTAAACTACAGCTGGAAGCAAATTGAAGTATAGAAACAGTTGTAGAGAAGGATCTAAGTTTACAGAAAATTCATATTGGAATCACCCTGTGATTACATGAGATAAGCTATTGGGTGTTAAAGTTAACATTCTCAAGTATCTCAAATTATGTATCAAAAAATTATAATTTCAAAGATTTTTATATTTATGTAAAGAGCTTGGCAAGAAAAAATAGCCTGAATTTTTTGCCTCAACTTAAGGAAAAATATCGTGTTATTTGAAACATATTTCGAAATAGTATCCTGGACAAATTTATTGATTATCTTCATTCATCTGGACGAGAAAAATATTCAGTCAGCACTCTGAAATTAGGTATAAAAAATCCTCCTCTGAAACTCCTTCGAACTCCTTCACTCAGCTAAGCTGATATGGGTTCCGTGCCATGCAGGTATACGAGGCAACGAAATGCGAATCAATGGGCAGTAAATGCATCGTCCTTAGACTGGGCATTCTCTTCCGAATTCTAATTCTAACCCCCTCTTGACAAATGGGCGACGAATGAAATAGAACTCAGTTGTTCCTTAATCAAAATAATAAAATATAATACAATAAAAAATATATGTTGCTTTGGGAAAAAATTAAACAAAGAAATCGTCAGAACTGATAAAAAAGATACATTCGGCATCATTTTATGAAAACAAAAATTATTTGAAACCCGTTTTTTTCAAGTAAACGCCGGTTTAGGTTTATGAATAAACTGAATAATTCGATTCAGAGAAGTTGGCATAATATTGTAAAAAATCTCAAATGTTAACAATGTACTATTTTTCACAGAGCAATATAAGTTTGTTACAATCTTTTAGCTGGGATGTACATTTTTTTAACTCAGATATATTGTAACTTTTGTATCTTCTCATACCTGACACACTGTATATGTTTATAAAGTACTATAGATGTTAGTAAACATTTTACATTTTAACCCGCATACTTATGTTGTATAAGTAGTAGTTGTGTATATTGTTATTATTGCAAATGTCGGTCTTTTTTTCGACTCTCCCATCAAAAGACGATGTCTAATATTAATATTTATTTATTTACATGTTGTTTGTTTATTTTTGTACATTTGTCTGTCCACTTACATATGTATGTATATATTTGATGTTGTTCAATGATGTTGCATCCATTACGAATGTTGTTCAACATGATTATAAAATCAACAGGATTCCAAACGATTATTTGAAAACATTATTTCAAATAACTTTTCATAATGATACAAAAAAAACAGCAACAACATACAAATGGTGTTGATTTGAGTTTTGAGTGAATGGACAACAAATGAACGAACGAACAAATGTACATACATAAATATAAATTTAATGTTGGGAATCTAAGAAAAATCTCACCATAAAATAAAAATGATTTTGTCGTTTTTAGTTTTCTTTATATCTATGATTTCATTATCCTTATCATTAGATTTGATCTAATGATTTTAACATAAAATCATTTTGTCTGTTTATAATTTTAAGTGTCTGTCTATATTATGTTGGTGTGAAATCTGGTTTGTAAATCTGTGTTTTTTTTTGCTTTTAAGAAGAAATATTTACAAAACAGTTTTTAGTATAATTTTTATTTCATTTTTATTTTACAAGTACATTTTGATGATACACTTCCATTAACAACTTGTTTAGTCATATAAATACATTCATAATTATTTAAAATTATTATTTTTTTTTTATTTTTGTATTTTGTAATTGAGGCCACTTAATTAATTTAACTTCCTTTGTTTATCAACTGTAATTTTCATTTGAATGTCTTATTAATTTAATGCATTTTAATTGATTACTCATTCACTCACACTTTATTTAATTTATATTAAATTGTAATTGTATTAATTAATTAATTAATTCACTGATTCAATCTTGTTTTTTTGCTTTTGTTTTGATTTGCTTCAATTACAGTTAAAATAAAATTGTTAATCCTTGGTTTAGTTAACCAATGAATTAATATTGAAAAATTAATTAAGATAATTGGTAAATTGTATTATTTAAAGCTCATGAATTGAAAAAAAAACTACAGTAAAATGAAAGGAATCTCAGAAATTGATACACACGTTCTAAGGCTACAAAAATCGCAAGTTATTTTATCAAATTATAAAGTTTATGGAGAAGAGCGCATGAAACTTTAAGCATAGCATTTAACTGGGTTCATCCAAGAGGACTAAACGTAAATCCGTAAAATAAGTAAATATGTTTGTTTACTAGAAAAATTAAAATATCCCATCAGTTAAATAGTATTTTAGTTATAATCTTGCACTGGAAATTAAGATGAGACAATTTTGCATTCAATATAAGGATTCTCTCCTTAAAAGTTCAAGTTGTAAACGGTAAACGTTAGAAAAAATGGTTCAAAAAATTTAGTGATTTCCTTACCCTGACTTTTATGTAGAAAAAAGTTAACTATTTCTATGGAAAGTGTGATACACATATTTACTCAAAAGTACTATTTTCAACGCCCATGTACCTAGTATAAATAGTGCAATATCTACAGGAGCTTTAGATGCCAGTCTTAAAATCTTGATTCTGAAAATCCCGTGATGGAATGGAAAAAATACTGGGAATTATTTTCGCCGTTTATTGCCAGATATGCAATACAAAAAATAATTTAAAGCAAGGCAGAATATTTCATAGATAATATCACATTTACACCAAACAAAAACTAATTGGTTTTCGTAAAAACCAAATTTTAAAAACCATGTCGTAAACATACCTATTTTTTCCCAATGTAGTTTTTATTGACGTATATCTTTGTTCACATATTTGTTGTTAAGACGAATTTCGAATACTTTTTATGTTTAAAGTAATTTTAATATAATTTTAAAAATAATTATTACACAAAATTTACGAAACAGATAAAATAATTGAATAAATTTGACAATTTTATTTTGTTGATTTCATATAAAAGCTGAATGTTCTGAAAATAACTAAACAGGCTGTATCATAAATAATTATTTTTGTAGTTTTTATTTAGTTTTCAAT